>ML274126.1:23984-66420 GCA_005239495.1 Nicotiana undulata | reverse complement strand
TTTTTTATGTATTTATATTATATTATCTAAGGCTATTTATTGTAAATTATATTATATAATTATGACTTATGTCTTGTAATCAAGTTTAAACGCAAAAAAAAAATAGTAAAGAGATATTCAAACTTGCACTTATTATAAATTATATTATATAATTATTACTTATGTATTGTAATTCAAGTAAGTTTCTTCAAATTAATAATAATAGTACTTCAAACTTGCACTAACATTGCATAATAAATTAATAGTACATCAAATTAATTTAACAAACTACAACATTAAGCATAATACGACTAATAAAATTAAAATAACACAAGTTTGAATTAAACTTAAAATATTAGATACGAATGTCTTGAGGACGCCCTGGACAATACTTGGTTATATGCCTCTTTAAAGGGCCTGAGCCCTCCATCTTTCGCCGAGTGTAGACAAAACCACAGTGCTTGCACGATATCGTGTAAGTTTCTTCATTTTCTTCTACTAAATTATAGTATTCCCGAACAAATGGGGTAATTCTAGAACCACCGGGCATGATTTAACTTGAATTGAGAATTTGAGTAGAGAAAGATTGATGATTTTGTGAGTAAAAATGAAATAATGAGGGGGTATTTATAGTTGAGAAAAGGGAAAAAGTGTAATTATAAAAAAATTGGGGTTAAAACAAAGTTTGGGGGCCATTTGGCTATTTTTTAAACTTTTCAAACAGCTCTTTTGAGGCTCAAACGACTAGATTTTAAAAATCTGGCCGTTGGCCATTTTCTAAACAATTTTTTTGTTGTTGAATTTTTACCATTGGGCTCGCTTGGCCCCGCCCAGGCCTGCCTGCCGGGCCCGGGTTCACGGGTCCAAAATTAAGACCCGGCCCCCCACGGGCCTAAAGCCTCCAAGCCCGGACCCCCCGCGGGCCGGCCCGTTTAGCCCGCGGGCCCGGCCCACCTGCCAGCCTTACCTAGGACCCCAAAACCAATAAGAAATGCAAAACATAAAATTTAGTAGTGTTTACATTTTTCCCATGAACCATTTTCAAGGGGGAGATTGAGTAGTTAAGGAATAGGAGTAACAGTCCGGATATCCCAGGTTTGGATTTTAGCTAAAACACTCAGTGCTCTGGTCCAGCCTTAGCGGATGGGGTTTTTGGCATGGCGTGATATGTGCTCACACAATTGGCAGAAAATAGCCGTAGTTATAGATATTGGCACCATATAGCCTGTAAATGTATATCACATAATTGTTCTAGTTTTTTTATCTGTATATCCAAATATATATAACACATTAATAATTATAATAATTTTATATCATCGTGTATAACTAATTAATAGTGTTTATATCAACAAAATATATTAAAATTTTCTTTTTCTTTTTTGTATAACACATTTCAGATCGTAAAATCAAGTTGAAGACGACTCCACATGTGTATATCGACAAAATATATTAAAATTTTATTTATCTTCTTTGTATAACACATTTCAGATTGAAAACTCAAGTTGAAGACGACTCTACACGTGTATCTCTTATTGTATCCCATGTATATCTCTATGTACATCAGTGATATCTCATGTATATCAAGTGATATCTGTGTATATCCATGAAAATTTATGTTATATATACGATATACAATGTGATATACACGGGCATTCATACAAACATTGTGTTGTATACACGATATACAAACTGATATACACAGACGTCCTTTAAAACCTGTCTGTGATATACATTGATGTACATAATATACAACGTGATATACACATGTCCCAGTTGGAGTTTTAGGTCTGATTGTTTTCCTGAAACTAGTCTAAATCACGTCTAAATCTTGCTCAAATTTTGTATATAGCCTGGTTTAGGTATTTTCAACCAATTTCATTCACACCCACTCATTCAATCCAACCAAAAACAAAAAAAGACGAGAGAAGAAAAACAAAGTTGAAATATATTTTTTCTCTCTTAGTTTTTGCTTCTGATTTTCTCTGATGTGAGATCAACCTTACCTTTTCATCCCACTAATTTTTTGCATAATTTGCAAGAATTTTTGCTAAACTATGATAGCAAAAAAGAAGAGATAGAAGAAGAAATACAAGGAGAGAAAGGGGGATGGTAGCCAAAATAAGCGAGTACTTTTTTATAGAGAGAAAAAGATTAGTTTTTTTAGGATTTGGCTATATAATGCCAATTATTTGGGGCTATCTTTGCCAAACCTAAAGTAAGGCTAAAAAATTGCCAATTCCTATTATGTGTTGTTATAGGATGCCAATTTTTCTAGATTTATCCGGTACATATGCTTGTGGAATGTAGTAAGTTACACATTGGATAAGTCAAAGTGCATGCAAGCTTGTCCGAACTAAAAAAAGAATCTTCTCATTGACCAATCTTGCCTCATGGGCATCATCAGATGAGCAAAGAAAATGGGAGCTTTTCTTTTCTGTTGACTAAGTTCATCCTTCGAATTTACTTTGCCTTTAAATTTTGTCCGCACATGCATCTCTTTTTTTCCGCCCAGGGGTGGGTTGTGCAGTAGGATAATTGAAGTTAGTAGGGTTGCTATGCAGGTACCATACATATGTTAGCGCTAAAATTAGGATCTTGACTCAATGAGGTGCTGTTTAAATATGTTCAACTGGTTTAAATAGGCATGAATACATTATATGTTATCTCCGTTTTGCTCAGCAGTCCAGATTTGATGGAGTATTTCCTGTGAATTAATCTTTTGCTTTTTCTTCTTATTCTTCTACCCAAATGTGTTTGGAGCATTATATATTAATTTTTTTTTACGTAGGTTGCTGCTAATGATAACGAGTACAGTTTCAGTAGCAAATCGGGAAATGGTACTGGTACCTCCGAATATAATAGCCTACCACCTTCTGGAGGTTTCACTTCTTCTGTTTCCACAGGTCTGCTTAGCACAGATGAAGGCATGGTCATGGGTGATAACGGGAAGGATAACATTCCTTATGACCTACATTTGATGACAGAGCCATATGGTGTCCCATGCATGGTCGAGATATTTCACTTCTTGTGCTCTTTGTTGAATGTTGTCGAACATGTAGGGATGGGTCCTAGAGCAAATACTATGGCATTTGATGAAGATGTTCCACTATTTGCCCTTGGTTTGATTAACTCAGCCATTGAACTGGGAGGCCCTGCTATTTGCAGTCACCCCAGATTGTTGAGTTTAGTCCAGGATGAATTATTCCGCAATCTAATGCAGTTTGGTTTGTCAATGAGTCCATTGATTCTTTCAATGGTCTGCAGTATTGTTCTAAATCTGTATCAGCACTTGCGTACTCAACTGAAACTACAGCTGGAGGCTTTCTTTTCCTGTGTGGTCTTGAGACTTGCACAAAGTCGTTATGGGGCTTCATACCAGCAGCAGGAAGTAGCAATGGAGGCTCTTGTTGACTTTTGCAGACAAAAATCCTTCATGGTAGAAATGTATGCAAATTTAGATTGCGATATCACCTGCAGTAACATTTTTGAAGACCTTGCGAATTTATTATCTAAGAGTGCATTTCCGGTGAACTCTCCGTTGTCTGCCATGCACATTCTTGCTTTGGATGGTCTGATTGCTGTAATCCGGGGAATGGCTGAGAGGATAGGCAATGGATCCTATGATTCGGAATACACTCCAATAAATCTAGAGGAGTATACGCCATTCTGGATGGTTAAGTGTGAGAACTATAGTGATCCTGATCATTGGGTACCATTCGTACGTCGCCGGAAGTACATCAAGAGAAGGTTAATGATTGGAGCTGATCACTTTAATAGGGACCCAAAGAAAGGACTGGAGTTTCTTCAAGGAACACATCTATTGCCGGAAAAACTTGATCCGCAGAGTGTGGCTTGCTTTTTTAGGTTCACAGCTGGGCTAGATAAGAATCTTGTTGGGGATTTTCTTGGAAATCATGATGAATTTTGTGTCCAGGTGCTTCATGAGTTTGCTGGAACATTTGATTTCCAAGACATGAACCTAGATACAGCATTGAGGCTTTTTTTGGAAACTTTCCGATTGCCTGGGGAATCTCAAAAGATTGCAAGGGTGCTTGAGGCATTTTCAGAGAGATACTATGAGCAATCTCCGCAGATTCTAGCTAATAAAGATGCTTCTCTGTTGTTATCGTATTCTATAATAATGCTCAACACTGACCAGCACAATGTTCAGGTAAAGAAGAAGATGACAGAGGAGGATTTCATCCGTAATAATCGGCACATTAATGGAGGTAATGATCTTCCTCGTGAATTTCTATCTGAATTGTACCATTCAATCTGCAACAATGAGATCCGGACAACACCAGAACAAGGTGCTGGTTTTGCTGAAATGAACCCAAGCCGTTGGATTGATTTGATGCACAAATCTAAAAAAACATCTCCATACATCATGTGTGATTCTAAAGCCTACCTTGACCATGATATGTTTGCAATAATGTCGGGCCCTACTATTGCTGCTATCTCTGTGGTGTTTGATCATGCTGAACATGAGGATGTCTACCAAACTTGTATAGATGGTTTCTTGGCTGTTGCAAAGATTTCAGCTTGCCATCATCTTGAAGATGTTTTGGATGATCTAGTAGTATCTCTATGTAAGTTCACAACTCTCTTGAATCCCTCAATGGTGGAGGAACCTGTTTTAGCCTTTGGCGATGATGCAAAAGCAAGGATGGCGACTGTTACAGTTTTCAATATAGCAAACGAATATGGTGATTTTATCCGTACTGGCTGGAGAAATATCTTGGATTGCATCTTAAGACTGCACAAGCTTGGCCTTCTTCCTGCTCGTGTGGCCAGTGATGCAGCTGATGATTCTGAAGCTTGTTCTGATCCAGGACACGGGAAACCCCTCACAAATTCATTGTCTGCTGCTCATATGCAATCCCTAGGTACTCCCAGAAGATCTTCAGGACTTATGGGCCGGTTTAGTCAACTCCTATCTCTAGATACAGAAGAGCCTAGGTCTCAACCTACTGAGCAACAACTTGCGGCTCATCAGCGCACACTGCAGACAATTCAGAAATGCCATATTGATACCATCTTCACAGGAAGTAAGTTTCTCCTAGCTGATTCTTTGTTGCAGTTGGCAAGGGCCCTCATATGGGCTGCAGGGAGACCTCAGAAGGGTAGTAGTTCCCCCGAGGATGAAGATACCGCAGTGTTCTGCTTGGAATTGCTGATTGCAATCACCTTGAACAATAGAGATAGAATAGAACTTCTTTGGCAGGGAGTTTATGAACATAGTGCTAATATTGTACACTCAACAATAATGCCTTGTGCTCTAATTGAGAAAGCTGTTTTTGGACTACTGCGCATCTGCCAGAGGCTCCTTCCTTATAAAGAGAACTTCGCAGATGAACTTCTAAAGTCGCTACATCTTGTTCTCAAGCTTGATGCCCGGGTAGCTGATGCATACTGCGAACAAATTACTCAGGAAGTGAGTCGGCTGGTTAAAGCAAATGCTCCACATATCCGATCTCAAATGGGATGGCGAAATATTACTCAATTACTTTCTTTTACAGCTCGACATACAGAAGCTTCGGAACCAGGATTTGATGCCCTATGTTTCATCATGTCTGAGGGAGCTCATTTGTCTCCAGCTAATTATGTTCTTTGCATTGATGCAGCAAGAAATTTTGCAGAATCCCGTACTGGACCAGCTGATAGACCTGCTTGTGCGGTGGATCTTATGGCAGGTTCTGTTGCTTGTTTAGCACGCTGGTCCAAAGATGCCAGGGAAGCGATGGCGGAGGCAGAAGCTTTGAAGCTGTCTCAGGATATAGGGGAAATGTGGCTGAGGCTTGTACAGGGTCTAAGGAAAGTTTGTCTGGATCAGAGAGAAGTTAGGAATCATGCTCTTTCATCCCTGCAAATGTGCTTGACAGGAGTAGACGAAATTTACCTTCCACCCGGTCTCTGGTTGCAGTGCTTTGATATTGTCATTTTCACAATGCTGGACGACTTGATTGAGCTCACATCACAGAAAGATTATCGAAACATGGAAGAGACGCTTGTTCTTGCCTTGAAGCTTTTAACTAAGGTGTTTTTACAGTTGCTTCACGAGCTATCTCAATTGACCACCTTCTGTAAACTCTGGCTTGGAGTCCTAAACCGGATGGAGAAATACATGAAGGTGAAGCTCAGAGGTAAGAAAAGTGAAAAGCTTCAGGAGCTAGTCCCTGAACTTCTTAAGAACACCTTGGTTGTAATGAAATCTAAGGGGGTACTTGTTCAGAGGGGTGCTCTCGGTGGAGATAGCTTGTGGGAACTGACATGGTTGCACGTGAATAATATTGTTCCTTCTCTGCAATCTGAGGTGTTCCCTGATAATGAGCCAGGACACTTAGACTCTGACCAGACAGACATAGGTAGAAGTGCATATGATGAAACTGGTCCAAGTTGAGAAACTACTGAAGCTTATCTTTGAGTCTCTTAGATGAGAGTTACATTTGTGTCCAAATTTGCACTATGTGAGGCAAAGGATTTGCATATTTTTGCCGTGATATAGAATACATAGAAATGAATATCTGCTCACTTTTCCTCGAGGAATTTGAACATGATCTTTCCCAGATATTGTATTAGATGGAGCATATTGTACAGAATGTAGAGTTCTAACCTAGTTTTTACCCTGTCGTTGTATTAGACTTGTGCAGCTTCGTCACATGAAAATTTGAAATGTCTACTGTTTAACACGTTACTGTTTGTATAATGTTGGTCATGGAGAGTGTTTTTGCTAATAAGTTTCAGTATTAAGTTTGTTAAGAACCTCTGGTGATAAATGGCAAAGTGGTCTTTGTATCTTGCTCTTTCAGGCTTTGCTGTAATTAGTATGGATTTGTAGTAATCGTTTTCCTCTTTTGGTCAGTGCGACTCGAACCTTCGACCTTCTGGAGATGGAGATTGCTTAGTCCTGAGCTAACCCTTTTCGTCCCTTTACTTTCTTTTGTTTTACTAGTATTTTAGCATCATCTTGTGGTCTGGTTCTGGTTTCTAAAGCAACTATTTTTCTCTACCCAATCTGAAGAAGATTGAAAGATTTGCTATGTTTGCTGTGTTTATTGCAATGTTGGGAGTCAAAGGTCCTAATTCCTAACTTGCGTCTGATTGACTTAATGCTAGAAAGCATTGTCATTGGCAATGGATCAAAAGCTTAGGAGAATTCTACATATTCACTTTTTGTGATTCTAGAACCTAGGAATACCAAAATTTAGATAGTGTATGTGTTAATTGCAATACTTGAGTTCTTTACAAGCCAAATTACCAATCCATGATCTTGTTAGCAGCATTTTGATTTAGTTTTTGCAACTTCTGTTTTATTATCAAGCAATTTATGAGGATAAGCGACACACGATTTAAACCTCGGCCGATAATGAAGTGGCAAGTTTGTAAACATTTTCTATAGCCATGTCCATTTGGATTCATCTCATTTCACACGTAACACTTTCAAATTAATTAATTTAATTTATACTATATTTTATGAAAAGACTGCGATTTTCTACGAGTACAATGAAGAAATATATGTGCATTTTTTCTCAAACCATACAATATTTTTCAACTAATTTTTAATTTTAATTTTTTGACATTGATATGATAATATCTACGAAATTGATTTTTAAAAATTACTTTAATTTTTTATGACAACTCGAAGTACATTGCATTACATGTCTAGCTGATACTGTCATATAAATTGTAGACTGGGTATACAATAAGTAAAAGAAAATTTAAATTAACTTATAATCTCATTATTTTGGCAAAGCTGGAGGACTTTTCAGGAAAAAAGAAAAACTTATCTCTCTCTGTGAGTACACGCAAGTCTTCCGAGTGTAACAACCATTTCAATGAAAATTCATTTTCTCCTAACAGAGCTCTGATCCGAGTCTACTCAGACTTAACTCGTCGGTGACTCAACGTACATCTCCGTCTGCGATCATTACGTACGTAGTACGCTTTCATTACTGTGTATATTTAGCCTATACATTCACATGTATCTACTTGCTTATTTATTGTGGATCGATTGTGTTTTTGTTTCATTTTGTTTCGATTTGTTGAAAACCTAGGGTTTGTGAATTGGAAGTGTTAAATTATGAAGTTTGAGTTGAATTTTGAACTTGATTCAATCCTTTATTTGATTTGTCTTTTTTACAGGTTGAATTTGTGTTTTGAGCGGAGATCTTTTAGGGAAGATGAGTGAAGTTTTTGAGGGATATGAGAGGCAGTACTGTGAACTCTCTGTTAATTTGTCTCACAAATGCAGTTCTGCTGCTCTTTTGCCTGATGGAGGTAACTGATTCACTTTGAATTTTTCTTATTCCAAGTTTTAGTTTATGTGAAACTTTTGTTGCTTTTCGAGAGTCAATTTGACTAAACTTTGAAGCTTAATTGGATTAGATTAACTCGATATTTTGAAGTTAAAATTTAGTTATTCATAAACTATAAGAAAAGTACTATAAGTTGCAATTCTTCTCATGTCAATATGATGAAAAATGCATTTCAAAATGTTAATCAAAGATCACATAGTTTGAATCTCGAAAAGTGTAAAGGTTCATATAAACTGGAATGGAGGAAGTATGAATTTTGGGGATCAATGCGGAATTATCAATTCTCGAGATAACGTTCATCATATAAACTGGAATGGAGGAAGTATGAATTTTGGAGATCAATGCGGAATTATCAGTTCTCGTGATTTATGCGGACTTAGCCAATAGGCAATATCAATTAGTTAGGACTAATACTTAGTTTGTGTGCTCTTACATCATTCATTTAAGTCCAGTGAAATTTTTTTATGTTAGAGTAGGGAGAAGTGTGAGTTTCACTTTACTGCTACGATATTTCTTATAGAAAAAATGGATAAGTGAGATTTAGAGAAGCTTTAGTTTTTGAGAACTCCTAATTCACTTTAGAAGATAAATTATTTTCCAGTATAATTGAAATAAGCCCATATGGAGCGGAATATGCTTCATATAGCCGACCAAAGCCAGATCCAGGATTTAAACATTATGGGTTCAAGTTCGGAATTCTACCACAACCCATTGATTTGTTGGATTCGAAATCTATTATTTGTACTTAATTAATGAACTTTAGTCATCTACAGGGTCCGAGCTAAAAGCTACTGGGTTTGGATGAAGGCCATAAGTTGTTAACTAGATCTGTCCTTGTAGCCGACCTAACTAAGAGGGAGTTCTTTGATTGATTTGCTTTATATAAATTCTGCATTGTTATCTATATAAATTTGTTACGCTTCTAATGTTTACCAAGAATCTTTTAGGTTTGGTTTGAGCTGTGTATGTTAGCGTAGAGATAAGTGTGAGATTTTAAGAATTTTTAGGTTTGGAGAACCCTTATTTGCCTGAATAGACAAATTATTCACCAATATTGAAATAAAATGGGCCTGTACAAAGTGGAATAAGAAATGATGATTCATATAGCTACCCAACTAGTGTGGGATTGAGATGTCGTTGTTTGATTGATTGATTGTCTTTATACAAATTCTGATTTTTAAGTGTGGTAGTACGTATTTTCCCTGATTTCAGTTTATACTGCTTGAATAAACAACAAAACAAGCTTCTAATTTCCTTTTTGTGTTAAGCCTTTCGTAAGTTTTTAAATGTTTTCTGTTACCACTATCTGATGGATGATGATTATAACTTTGCAACTTCAATAAGCAGAGCCAAAAAAGAAACAGACATCCGAACTTAAAGTGGGATTGGATGATGCAGATGTGTTGGTAAGTCATCGAATTTTAGCTTTTATTCCTCTGGAAAAAGTTCCTTTTTTAGAACTGATGATGAATGCTGGTCTGCGCTTAGATACGAAAAATGGATCTTGAGGCAAGAAGTTTGCAGCCAAGTTTAAAAGCAGCACTACTTGCTAAACTAAGGGAATACAAATCAGATCTGAATAAACTGAAGAAAGAAGTTAATAAACTAGCCTTGACTGGTGCTAATCAAGCTGCCCATGATTTAGAGTCTGGAACGATGGATCCACATGCAGTATGTATAGTAAAAAATCCCTTTTCTCCTTTTTTTCTTCTTGTTATTATTTTCATGGATTTCACTATGTCATACATGCTCTCATATCATTTGTCTTGAATGATGTATTAGCATTTGCCATAGACACGTGTGGTGATGTTCAACTATGTGGCAGTAGTCTCGAAGTTATATGACTTTGACTTGAATGATATATTAGCATCCATTATATCCAACTTTCTCGTGGAGAAGCTAGATGTGGTTCTATATATAGTGGCTGTGCTTGGTTGTTGATATAACGGTCAAATCAATTTCTAAGAGGAACTTTTTACTTAGGTTGGCTTACATTGACATCCCCATCTATTGGTTTTACTTCGTATGGTTAGTGATCATTGTTGGTCAAGCCCCATCTATAATCGATGAAATTCCATGTCGCCAAGCGTAGAAAAGGTTCAGCATATATTACCTGCTTACCAGTTCAATTCCCTCTCTTTCTTATGCAAACATAGTTGAAGCATTTGATGTGCAGTATGGCTAAAGACAAGGCTGCTAATGTTTGTTTGGTGCAATTATCAAGAAATAAATGGTAGAAATAACATATTGTGTTAGTCGAAGTATGTGGCTAGTTGAATTGATCTATGCATTTCTTGGGTGGATTTTTTTCACTCGTTAACAGACCTAATTTTCACAGGCTTCTGCAAATCAAAGGGAACGCTTAGCAATGACAACAGAGAGGCTAGATCAGTCAAGTGACAGAATCAGGGAGAGCCGGAGGGCTGCCCTGGAGACTGAAGACCTTGGTGTCTCAATCCTTGGGGAGTTGCAACAACAGCGTGAATCACTGCTAAATTCACATCAGAGGGTATGAGACCTTTGTTTAGTGTAATATATTCTATGTTTTTAGTTATACCTTATTTGGAGCAACTTTTAAGCTTTCTTTCTGGTTCTGTTAGCCCTTTACTTTTTACCTCGCTCTCTATTTGAGCAGCTTCAACAGTTCTAGCTATGTTTAATTTTCTTGGTTGTCTTTCAGCTTCATGGTGTGGATGATGCCATTGACAAGAGCAAGAAGGTATTGACTTCTATGTCTAGAAGGATTAGCCGAAACAAGTGGATTATGGGCTCTGTAATTGGAGCCCTTATCCTGGCAATCATTATTATCCTGTATTTCAAGCTTTTTCACCATTGAGTACCCATGTAATTCATTGGGAGCTTGGATGTAAATCTTGTTTGTTTTCTTTTATCTGGCTTTTATGCTCTACGGGTTTACTTTCAGTTGCATTTTAATGTATATCCCCTGAATTATTAAACCGTTTGATACTCTTTAGGGAAAATAAACACTTGATTGTCAGATTACCAGTTATCCCGCTTTCGACCTGGCATTTTGTACAGTTGCCTGCTGGCTCTCGTAGTTGATTGTCACTGTCATTTGGCGGTTATTAATGTGGCATTCAACATCAATAGAATTGTCTAAATGGTATGCATTGTAGCTAATGAAATGGGAAATTCACGTATATGAGATTGTCAAATAAGAAAGTGACGTATTTGTGCTTTCTAAATATCCTATACATGCTCATGTTGATCACTATTTTATTTCTAACTGGGATGTCTTTGTTTAAGAAAGTGTTGAGAACTCCGAGAGTATGAGATGTCTCGGCTCAGCTGTATGAGTTTCTAAATGAGTGTATAGTCAGACCTCTCTATAACACCTATTCGCTATAAAAACCAAATGTTATTTAGAACTGATTTTTATAATATATGTTGTCTTCTATAACAACATTTTCCTTATAGTAGCCAAAAAAATATCGGAACAAATAAAGTTGTTACATAGAAGTTTGACTGTACAATGATTTAGGTTACGTAACTTATGCTTCCATTACTATAAAATTTTGAGAAAGATGCCTAGGTTTGTTGAAGTCCCAACTCAAATGCGGGTGTTGAATAATCATAAATAGTGGTGTAGTCTTGGGATGATAAAATGGTTCCAAATGTGAGAACTTAAATTCTGAAAGCAATTTTTAGCCACAGCTTTTGAAATTCTCTAGTTTGAACGAAGAGGTCCACAAAAATGGGGTACTAAAAGCTTAGAATGTATTCGCATCTCTTCATATTTTCTTTGCGTTTAACTTCTTTTTTTCTATTATATTGGGAGATCAGGATTCAGGAGTGAAATGGGAAAAGGGACCCTGTCCCTGACATTCATATTTTCTCTGTGTTTAACTTCTTTTTTTCGAAAAGCTTATTGTGTTAACCAAGTTGAGTTTTGAAAGCAATATTGGACAAGAGTCATTGCGGCAGTTTCTGAATTTTCAAGTTTAAAGCAAGAGGTCCATACAGGTGGGCACCAAAAGCCCAAACGTACTTGCATCCTTTTTTTCTTCAAAATTCTATGACGTCAAGGGTCACTAGACTATAAGATTTGGTATTCTTCATATTTCACTTCTCGAAATATGAAAAAGAATTTCTTCGATTTTCTTTTATTATTCTATGAAAATTTAAAATTATTTTGTTATGATGTTCTTTTTTCTCGAGAGAAAATTTTGAAGCCTGTAGGGTGTGTTTGGTACGAAGGAAAATGTTTTTCATGGAAAATGAGTGATTTTATTACTTATTTTTTCTTGTTTATTTGGTGAGCGGAAAACTTTTTTCGAAAAATATTTACTAGTGTTTGGTTAGAGAGTAGAAAATATTTTTTTATGCTACTCTCCTCACTCCCATTCCCCCAAGTTCCCATGCTCACCCCTCCACACCCCCCCCCCCCCCCCCCCCCACAACCCCAATACTCAATGTTTTCAAAATTTTATTACTTTTTCTAAAAATTTACACAATCCCAAAGTAACTAATATGTTGCTTTACTTTTTAAAGCAAAAATAACATTAAATTTTGTGTTTCATAACTAAAAAGAAAATACTCTTTTTTTTGTTGATAAAGCAAGTACTCTTTCTACAACATGAAAATAAAGTACACATTTTGATGAAATGAAAAAAATACTTATATTACATCATGAAAAGAATATTTTTTTGTTGAAATGAAAGAAAATATTTTTTTGTTGAAATGAAAAAAGTTAGTTTTTAAATTATGTAAAAAAATACTCATTTGTTGAAATACAAAAAAAATCTAATCTATAACATGAAAAAAAAAAGAGTAGTATTAATAATATTTTTATTTAGGGTGGGGGTGGAGTAGGGCGGGGGTCGGGTGTGTAGGCATGGGGTGGGGCAAGGGTTGGCGGGAATAGTGAAAAGTGTGGGGAAGATTGAGAAATAGTTTTGAAAAATATTTTCTTTTTCTTCGTAAAAAAAATATAGGAAAATATGTTCATGAGAAAAATATTTTCCAAAACATTTTAATCAATCAAACATGATGAAATTAGAAAATATTTTTCGAAATATATTTTCGTTTCCTGCTACCAAACACACGTAGTTCTTTTTCTATTTCACAAAATTTTCCAAATCATGTTGAGGTACCGTGTTTGACGCGAGCTCCACTGGGTCCCATGCTCCCATCTTGAATCACAGCGAAAAAAAAAAATCTGCAAAACACACCAAAGAATTCTCCTCCTTCACTTGCACAACTCCTTCACGCACAGAATTCTCTATTACTCTCCGAATTTTCTCACACAGTTTAAATCGAATCTTATCAAAGACATAACTGCGCTGATCAAACTCATGGATTCTCTCTCATCAGTTCCTCCATCCATCGTTCTTCCTCCGGGAAAGCTTCTCTGCCACCACCAGCATCAGCGGCGAATCTCCGCTCTTTTTTCTCACGCCAAACCAAAATCGCCGTTTCCTCAATTCCGGATACCTAGAAGTTGTAATAGAATGAGGTCTATGGCTGTTTGTTGCAAATTGACTAGCGGAGGACACAAAGAAGAAGAGGAAAGTTCGAGAAGAGATGAGGAAGTGGAGAGAGCGCTTCGTATGGATGGGACTATTCCGGGAACTCCTAACGAGTTTGTAGAGCAGGTCTCATCACGTGCCTATGACATGCGTAGACATCTTCAACAGACTTTCGATAGCAGCAGCTATGACGGTAAACCTCATTTCTCTCGTCTATTTGCTTACTGTGTACATTTCGTTTGACTTATTTCTTACCCCCTTCGTCCCAATTTAGTTGTATGAAGTTTAAGAAAAGAATTAATTTTAAAACTTGTGGTCGAAAATATGTCATAATTTTTTTTTTGTGGCTATAAATCATAAAATTAATTGTTAAATTAGAAGCATAAAGTTAGATTTTTTTTAAATATACATCAGAAAAGGTCCAAATATGTCCTTAAACTATGTGAAATTCAGTAGATATTTGACCCACCAAAGTTCTTAAGCTTTTATGTTATTGAGTTATCTTGTTTGGTTCGTGACATTATAATGGAAGTTTGTAATAATAAAATCCTCCTCTCTAATCGATTGATTTTCTTAACTAAATTTTAAATACAAACAAAGAAAAGCAAACTATTCAAAAACCTAAACCATTTGTTGGAACACCTATATCAATAAATGTCTCCACGACCTCCTTATGCCTCAAAATACCACTAAATAGCCACCATAGGCAGTAAATGAATTAACTGCATTAATCAAATGTGCTGAATCTCAACTCAATAGCAAAAAATAAATTATTTAATCGCTCCTTACAAACAAAACATTATACACTTTGCTTAGAAACAAAGAGAAGCATGGTGTCGGAACAATGAGAAGTAAAGTGTACAAAAACCTAAACCATTTGTTTGAAGAGAAACCTCTCAAATTGGCTGGCCTCTATATATGTTTCTCTTCCAATAATTGGTTTAGGTTTTCTACATTTTACTTCTCTTTGTTCGTATTTAAGATTTGCAGAAAGAAAGCAATCGATTTGAGACGGAATTTATCATTACAAACTTCCATTATGAACCAGACAATATTACTCAATAACATAAAAGCTTAAGAACTTTAATGGGCCAAATATTCCCTCAAAGTATGCGCATGGGACCAAAGATGCCTTCCAATATGGGGCCATTTCAAATAAGGGCATATTTGGAGCAAGTATTGAACGGTAGGGGCATGTTTATGTCAGAGTATTAACGACAGGCAACTTCGCTCAAATTTCGCATAGTTCAAGGGCATATTTAGACCTTTTCTGAGTATTTTTTTGAACAGAAAAGTATCACATAAAATGGGACACAAGGAGTACATTAGAAGTAGCTGCAAAAAAATATTAAAATAGGGTTGAAAAGTTTAAGCATTTGAATAAGTTAACAAAATTTAAATATTAAATTTTTGAAAGTTATATACAAGAAAGCTCTCAAGCATTTGGAGTTAGTTTTTCACCAACTCATATGGAATACCGAATTAGTTTTCACATAATTGGTCACTTGAGTCTAGTAAAGGAGCCAAGAATTCATACAAGGGGATTAAGAAAAATATTAGAATGTCAAAATTAGGATTTGAACCTATGATCTAAATTTTTCAACCCCCTTTGTCACGACACTTATGTCAAGGGGATTTAACTGTTTATATATAACTCTAGAAAATTGATTTTTACCTATGTTGCACGTACTCTTCAACAAAATCGCCGGGTGTGTATCGGATCATCCAAAAGTACAGGAATATTTTTGAGGGTATGAGCAACATAGATTTTTACGCATTTGTGCAGTATAATTTTGGGGTGAATGGGATTCAGTTGACCCCCCTTGCCTCCACTTAGCTCCACCACTGCTTGAATTTTTAGTCTACCTATCTCATCTCTTTTTCTACTTATACTTTCAGACTAGGTGAGGAGGCCAAGTCTTTAGGTTTGTTTAGGTAGGTTTGGACTAAAGTCGTTGCAATAGAACACAAAAACAAATGCCGCAAAACACCTGTTTAACTTGAGCATTTTAAACCTGAAAAGACGATAGCCTCCATGACCAGTGCTTGCTGTGCTGGCGTAGTTCCTAGTCTTTCTTCCACTTCCCAAATTGTTTCCCTAAATGAAATAAGTCAGAAAAATGAAACCAAGAGGTGATTACATAGAGTACTGTAATCGAGATATAATAAAATCTTTTTTTTCTTTAAGCAAACACTGGTGCAATTTCTTTTGTAATTTGCCTTTGATGTGGTGCCTGAACTAAGTAGCTTTGTCAAAGCTGCAGACTTGCAGTTGCTATATTAAAAACGGGAGTAACTGCTAAAAAGAATCACTGGATTATCATATCCTTTGTCCTTTCTACTTGTGTTATGATACAAAATGAGGTTAAGGTTCAAGAGAAGGAGACGTTATTGACTTGCATTTAAAGGAATCTTAGGTTTTTGATGAAATATTCAATCTTTAATGCATTAAATATCTCTCTTTAGATTAGAGTAATTGGATGTTGACATTGTTTTGAATCTCGGAAAGAGTATTCTTTTCTCCATTTTCTGAAATGTCATATCCAGCATTGATTATGATTAAGGCAAATTGCAATTGCCTAACATGTTTTGCAAAGCCTAACTGCATTAGTGGGGGATGTTTGTAAATTTATATCACCTAACTTCTTATCCTGTTCTTGGAGGCTGTAAGATCAGGACAAAGTCTCTCTTTATGTGCAGTTCCCATCAGATGACAATAACATCGATATTCCTTTCTCCTTCTTGAGTCCCATCCTATTCCACAATCAAACATGGAAATGATGCTTTTGAGATCTCCTCATAATAGTAACTGTTGCTGCAATTTTCAGAAGTATTCAGCTGAACATAAAAGTAATAGTTGCGTCTAATTTATCTAGAAATAGAAGAACTAAGTAGCTATATTACAAACATATAAATGAAGACAGTATCTTTTTTTACAAATAATGATTTAGCATTTTTTCATTCTTATAGAGTAAGGACGGTTGAAAACAGTAATGCATAACAATGAACAGAGAAATTTTGATCTCATTTCATCAACTGTGTTTTAGCTTCTTTAAAACACTTGTAATTATCCATATTGTACAAAACTTGAAAATAATGAAAAGTTCCGTTATGATATAACCAAGCACCTTATACATGATAAGATAATGAGGATGCAAGAAAGATAAGTCGGAAAATGTATACAAAAGTAATGACTCACCAAAAAGGTAGTCTCAGTGAAAGATTGAAAGTAACTGTAAAAAGAATACACTAGAATGATTACTTGCCTTTCTAGCATCTTTTAAACCATTTTTTTGCATTTTCCATAAGAAAAAACTCTAATTCTATCAATTTTCTGATCTGCAATAAAGTTAAAGAATTTTATTTTAAGATTAACATATTATAAGGAAGCATGCAGCAACCTCATCATATATTGTTATTAAGAATTATTTGTTAATTATTTTTATTTACGCTATATTGTTATACTCCAAGATTACTATATACTCCCTCCGTCCAGTTTATGCGAACCTATTTACTTTTTGGTCTGTTCCAAAAAGAATGACCCCTTTCTAAATTTGGAAACAATTTAGCTTAAACTTACAATTCTACCCTTAACGAGAAGCTTTTATAGCCACACAAATACTCTGAGCCCCTTTTTAACTTGTTTAGGACCACAAATTCCAAAGTCTTTCATTTTCTCTTAAACTCCGTACCCAGTCAAACAGGTTCACATAAATTAGAACAGAGGGAGTATTAGTTAAACATTACTTTCCCTTAAGAAAACATTATTTAGCAAACTTTTTTTGCATAGAAATGATAAATCTTTTCTGTTCGTAATTTTTCATTATGATTGCACTTGTATATGAAGTAGTTTATTAAAAGTGCATCAAACATTCGATAGAATCTCTACCTTAAAGACGTACTTGTGGGTTTTCCAGGGCCGACTGTATGCTAACGGGTTTTAGTGATTTCAGGAGGCTTTAACGATACTAGCTAATAGACCTACTATGTGCGGAACCCATAATGTAAGTCATAGAGTAGAAAACCCATATAAGTAAAAGCAAAGTTATATTAGCAGCTAGGGCCTATATCAAAACCAAAGAACATGAAGGACATAAGCTAGTTGTAGTGTTTGCATTTTGAGCATTTCTCTTTCTAAGTGTCAAGAAGTCACTGCTTGTTGATCTTTTACTACAGTGCTGGAGGCTAACCCTTGGAGAGAAACACCTAAACCTGTATACGTGCTGACCCAGAGGGAGAATCAGTTGTGTACAATGAAGACCCGGAAAAACCAAAGGTCTGTTTCTTTCTTTTAGTTTAAGCTAGAATTTTAATTACCTTTTCTTAATTAGATTCTTTTCGTCATGCAGTGAGGTTGAAAGAGAGCTTGGGATGTTGTTCTCGAAAGGTGGAAAATGGAAAAACCGTGCAAAGCAGCCAGAAGCTGACACAAGATTTCAGATGCTTGTTGAGGATATCAGAGAGGGAGTACTTGTAAGTATTTGTGTCGATGCCTCTTTCAGTTTTCCATGACATTCTATGTTTTCTTACATATTTTATAATATCTAGATCTTGAATCATCTGTAACCCTTCAGAAAAAGGTTTAAGTTGGTAATACATATTCTTAAAGCGAAGAAGAATTGTCGTACATTGAAGCATCACTATGTGTACAAAAATTACATCCTTAAAGCATGATGCCTGAGACTATTCCCAACTGTGAGCTTTACTAAGATTTTTTAGAAAAAAAGTATTTATCTGCGCATAGTGTTCAAGAAATGACATTTTAGTAGAGCTAAAATTAGTTGATTGTTGGGTGATTAGACATCCTCCTACATCTGCTGACCTTTGATTGATGGTTGAGAAAGTTCTCTTTCCGTAAATGGTCCAGATGCAATTCCATATATCAATTGGAGGATCAAAACTGATAGAGAGAGAAATTTAGGAAGGGGAAGAATAAAATTGAAAAGTTATGGTCTTAAGCATATTGGTGTCATTACGTGAGGTCTTGAATTTCACTTGTATGAAGTTGACAGTATGCCACATGAAATGATTCAGATATATTCTGGAAGCTACACTTTTACAGGTGAAGATGCAACAGTTGATCGTTCTATTTAACTTCAGAAAAAATCAGTTCTATTTTTCAATTATTTATATGTGTGTATTATATATCTTCTTGTGAAAGGAGGAGTGTATAGATAACAACCTCTCAGAGGCTAAAGCTCTATATATGCGTGCAACTCTGATGACTAGAATGCCAATACTTGGCATCCCCTTAAACCTAAATAAAAAGGAAGAAAAAAATGATGAAAATGGGAGGTCATAATTGGAGTATGAAGGAGCGCATTTTAGATTGTAATGGTAGAAGGTTGGAGCACTGTGAGCTTTAGGTGAAAATACTTATGCTTCTAATTTTCTAGACTGCAAGTACATTTCTCTTTGGAAAATTTTACTGAAGTTAAATTGCTGAATTGTTTGAAACTTTTGAAAGAGGTGGAATGGAGTTTAATTTGTCAAAGTGTTGGTCTGGTGATTGAATATGGAAAGAGGACAGTGTCATGTTGGTGGAATATGCATTTTATTATGTAGACGTGTTATTGCTTTTCACTTTCCCCTGGGCTCATTCCATCCCAATGGAGGGCAGCTCGTATATTGTTTATAGAATGCCTAGAATATTAAGTCTGCCTTTCCACAAAGCAAATCACTCCTTTGATTCATATCAGAAAGTGTTCAGTTCTTGTCCCTCTGATTGGTCTTTCATCAGAATCTTTATCCAGAATTTCTAGAATTTTTGATTTTCCATCATCTTTCCAGGTCCAGTTCTCATTCTCTAGTAACTTGACATTCCTGCCTAAATCAAAGGCTTAGTCATTTTGCAGCAGATAATTCTTGTTAGCTTTTCTATTTTATTGTTCTTTTAAATGTTTGAGAGCATGTCAGTGCCCTGTTTAGTGCCAAGTTTATTGACAAATATTATGGGTAGATTGTGAAAGGCTCGTGTGGCTAGAAGAGTGAACGTGCTAATCATTCATATTGTGATTTTCGTACATAGATAAAGTTGGTAATTCACCATTCTCGGTCTTTTAGCTAAAGATCAAATGAAGGTAGGAACTAATATGTTAAACTCTTTAAAGGTATTTGAGGATGAAAATGAGGCTGCAAGATACTGTGACTTGCTTCAGGGAGGTGGTCAAGGCTGTGAAGGTGTTGCTGAGATCGAAGCTTCATCAGTAAGAAAAAAGCTACGAAGCTACTTTCAGGACTGCGTTATTTTCTAGTCGTCCTAATTGCAATCTGACCCCTATAGGTATTTGATCTATGCCGGAAGATGAGGGCGCTTGCAGTTATATTTCGTCGTGGCAGAACACCTCCTTTGCCTGAAAGCCTCAAGCTAAACTTAAGGGCACGCAAGCGCTCGCTCGAAGACCAAGAGAACTTAATGTAACGTTCCTGCATTTGATTTAAGCCGAGTACAGGTGATCTCAGTTGTCTAGTATGCAAAAACATATTGGACACAGTAATATAATTCTTCTATGTGCAGCTATTTTAGTGTGTATAGCTCTGACATGTATATAATATATGTCACATAATTCTAATGATTAATGTATATAAAGGATTCTCAGCCGCATCCCCACTCAAATCATCAGTGCTAACTTTTACTAGTTTATATGAGATGTTACAAAATAGCTGGAATAACAGGACAAAGAGTATGAGATGTTAATGAATTGGCAGTCCTATTACCGGCCATCCTTGTTCCTAGTGGGTGGGAATTCTCTCCAAACTACTAGGTCAAGGGTTCAATACTGGTAACAAACAATCTCAAAAAAGAATTGACAGTCCTATTGCTTCTTAAAAACCCGTATATAAGAATTGTTTGTCACTCGGATTGACAAAGAAGGCTTGGATTGGAGATTATTCTCTTAAACAAAACTACTACTCCAATGATATGGCCTAGTGGTTATAAAGTGGAAGGAAAACTATGAAATCTCAAGTTCAAATTTCATATAAAAGATATTAGGTGATTTATTTTCATTTGTTCAAGTCTTGGTAGATAGAGTTATCTGGTACTTGTATTGATGGGAGGTAACAAGTATCCGAAGGAATATTAAGGTGCATGCAAGCTGATCCGGACACCAACCTCATTATATTACGACAATCGTGCTCGTCTTAGACTTGACTGATGTAAATGAGGAATGCCCTTATCAGAAAAATTAAAATAATTAGTAAAATCTTAAGAAGCTTAGCAAGCACGAAAGGCCTACTGCTTATGGGTTATGGTTGACTTGGATGATAACAAGCATATTTATTAATTACTTCCCTCTTTTTCGGGAGAAACAAGAATTCCTAGAGCCTGATCCTGATTATTCGGAAGATTTTTCCTCCTAGCTGAATTGGCTTTTGCATATTCTCGTATCATTTCAAGCTAATTGAACGAGTCTTTAAATGGGAAGTCGACTGGAACAAGAAGATTCGTCATTAATATTTTATTAATGCATTTCCATAAAAACGACAACTCATTTTCTTATTTGGATAAGATCCAACATAATTAAGTATGGATAACATATGCAGAGGATAATGAAATCAGTGGATAGGGTCGTCCACAAAGGAGGCCAAGCAGTGGAATCTATCTCTTCAAAAGAGTTGAACATCATGAAGTCCACCCTTTAGGATAAAGTAATTTTAAAATAATTTTGTGATGAACATGTACAAGTATTAACTATTGATAGAACTCGTCGTTGTGAATATAGTCATATCTTGAACTATAACTACAAATCACTATTTTCTTTTGAATACCCCATTATGCAAAGGAGTAAGAACAGTTGACAACTCAAGTTTGATTTCTGGATCAAATCAAACACCCCAATTAAAGAATTGAAATAGCAACTTGGAAATCAAGTTTTAATTTTTAAAATCGACAGCGCTAGATTTCTTTTTTTCCTCAACAATTCAAAAGCACTAGATGACTTCTTCCTATATTTGTTTAAGTTGCGGTAAGCATAATTTAGATGATATTTATGTCGGTAGAAGTTAGTAGTTACTTGATTGATTTTTATTTTAACAAGAAGGATAATATTTTAATAACTAGTTGTCAAGTTTAGACATTAAGTCATCGCTTCCAATCCGATAAAGGGCTATTACAAATCAAATTGTCGCAGTTGGCACCTACATATGAACTACTGCCTTCCATGGCTTCATCATTCCCTAGAGCAGCCAATTTAGTGCATACACAAGTAGAGGTAAATTGCAGCCAACCTAGTGTATACACGAGTAGAAGTAAATTTTATACAAGAAGATCCCTCCAGGTCCCTTTAATATTGTTCCATCGTTGGTTGTGGAGGTGTTGCAAACAGATATAGCTTATTTATGTTGGACTGCATGAGTTCTTCCCTAGCAAAAATTAAACATGTACCACTGCATTCCTCTGCCTGAAGCTATGTTTGAGAGTTACTTGTCCCTTCTGTCTTGCTTGATGCATCAACCACCTGGAATCATGAATTAAGATAGCGTAAGTCGGGTGATCATTTTCTAGCATGTTCATCACTTCTGATGCATCCGTCTCTACTTCCACTTGAAACAATTGTGATCTATAATTGCTTGGAGACCTTCCTAGAGGGCTTGGAGCTCCACCTCTGTAGCTGATAGAGTGGGCATTTTTTTTATTGAAATCCATTAACCACTGATCTGCATTGTTTCTTAACACTCCACCAATACCACCTTGGCATTTATTATTGTTGAAGGCTCCATCTATATTAAGCTTGAGCCAGTCCTTTGGTGGTTTATGTCAAGTTACCTTAATGGCTTTGTGGGTGGAGTATGTTATTGTCTTTTCAATCATGAGTTTGTATTTGATGATAGGCTATAATTACATATTTTAGTCGCTTATTACACTCTAGTTTACTGCACTTTAATTGAGTTTGAGCTTTAATCGCTAGTGTTTCGCACTAACTGTGGATTTTATGCCTTGTAGGAGTGATTCCAAGCTATATAGATGTTATGGAATAAATTTAAGTGATTTGGATCTTTGAAGTCTGAGTAAAAGCTCAAGGAATTAAGTCGGGATCGTGTTCGGGGATCAAATTTGATAGTTGAGAATAAACGAAGACTCGAGGAGACATATTATGCATTGTCTAGTAAACTGGACATAACTTTCTGCTCCAAACTCCATATGGGCTATATAATATATGGTTGGAAAGCTAACTCAAAGAGATACAACTTTATGTTTTACGTTTTTCCCAATTCCAAATGTAACAGGGTAAAAAATGCGATCGAAACTGCGACTGCGGACCTGACGCGGACTGGGGCAGAATAAAACCCCAATAGCGCGACCTCTAGCGCGAGATTAGCGCGGCCGCGCTAGTGGCGGCCTGGAAACTTGTCTTTTTTCGCGTATGAGAAGGTATAATTGTTTGGGCTCGACCCTACTTGGTATATATACATGGGAGAACGTTATTTTTAGGGGATTGGACATATTTTGGACACAAATTCGACCTAAGGAGGCAGAGACACAAGAGGAGCAAGGCGGGGGAATTCTTCTACGAGTTTTTCCTTCTTCTTCCTATTTTACATTGTTCATGAATTCTTTTGTAGTTTTTATCATTGTTATGAGTAGCTAAATCTTTTAACCTAAGGTTTTGGTGGAACCCGTTGGGGATGAACTCGTTGTTATATTAATATAGTTTTGATTTGGTTGTTAATCTCTATTTGTTCAACTACGTTCTTGTTGTAGTTGATTGAAAGGCCATCAATTAGCTGTTCTTATTTATTATGTATCTGCTTGAGAGAGAGTGCATATTTAGGTAGTTGTTTGAACAACATCACTCCCGGAGTATAGGCGAGAGTCATAACCGAGGGTTTAGAGGTTGGATTAGAGATAATGATACCTCGGGTGCAATCTAAAGTGAAATGTAATGTGAATCTAGCTAGCGTAGCTTGAGAGAGTGCGTCTAGTAAATTATCATAATTGCTTGAGAGAGATTTATGATAACTGGAGAGTTCATGATTAATAGAGACAACTAAGTCAAAACTATAGGAAACATACAACTAGGGGAATCAACAACGGGAAAAACCATTACCTTAGACCTTTATTCCAATTGTTTACAACTGCTTGTTAATTACTATTAGTTTTATAGATTCAGTTAGCTGTAGTAGTAATCACACCACCAATTGTTATTCATAAAGTTTGAGGAGGTTGACTAATAAGAATTTAGTACTTTAAAAGCTTCTCTTGATACGTTAATTCCTTGTGGGATTCGACTCTGGGCATAATACTCCGGATTATATTTGCAACGCCCGCTTAGTCGTTTAGAAGACACAGTTGAGCGTGATCAGTATTCTAGAGATTGTTTGATGATTATGGGTCATTCTAGATTGCAAGAGGTGTTGTTATGGTTGTTGTAATTTCTATTTTCCCATATATTCTATAACGTGAAAGGAAACACTTCTCCCTATGTAAGATAATAGTGTGAGAAATTAGTGTTATCTTGTTATAATCAAGCCAGTGGGTATTGATGTTGACAGTATTATAGTTGATACCATAGGTGCACCATAATGTGTTCATCGTGTTGCAATCCCAAAATATATGGTGTATAGTTTCTTCGCCTCGTTTACATGTTGGACAAAGTGGATCAATGTTGATACCTATTCTGGATAGGTATGATCTAATGGGTAATCTATCATGGTAACACTTTCAAATAAATATTTTTATCTTGTTTGCGCAATGTAATTTCCATGAGATGCAATTATCTTTTGTAATGGTGTTGCAATTAATGATATGCATTTTTCGCTTATCAGGAGAGGAGTTCCATAAGAAGTCTCGTTGGACTTTATCTATTTCCTTAAGAGCTTTTGATGGCAAGAGAGAATATTGCATAATGTGGTTTGGGATGATGTTGAAGGTAGAGGAGGCTAGTGTACATCTTCCAGCAATATTAAGCCATTTTGCTTTCCAGCTTCCTAGTTTGCTTCTCATTTTATCAATCACAAATTGATAGACTTTTGGTTTGTGACTGGAGTTTAGAATGGGAAAGCCTAAGTATGTACCGGATGTTTCACTAAATTTTATTTTGAATAGGGACGAGAGGTCATTTTTTGTTGAAGTTGCACAGTGTTGTGCATTAGCAACTTTGATTTTGGTCTATTAATAACCTCTCCTGATAATTGATAGAAGTTATCTAGGCAATTAAGAATAGATTGAGCTGTCTTTATATTGGTTTTACCCATTAAAGTGGTTGTCTGCAAAGAATAAGTGGGATAATGGTGGGCTCTTTGGTGAAATATTGATAGTATCCCATTTTCTAATGTCAACTTTGTGATTGATCATTATTGAGAGCATTTTCATGCATAGTATAAAAATATAGGGGTATATTAGGTCTCCTTGTCTAATCCCTCTTGTTGGTGTGAAGGATTCCGACTTAGAGCCATTAACTAGGATAGTATAGCTGGAGGAGCTGATGTAGGACATTATTAACTTAGTCATTTTCTGGGGGAATTTGAAGTAAATTAATGTCCTGGGACATTCCAGTTTGTCAAAAGCTTTCTCTAGATCTATTTTTAATATCATATGTTCTTTTTTATTTTTTGAGTTCCTAATATATTTTATTACTTTCTGAACTATAATAGCATTATCACATTTTTAAGATCATATGCCCGTTCTTATTTTTGAATTCCTAATATATTTCATTACTTTCTGAACTATAATAGCATTGATTATTTTAAATGCCTACAAGTTGATATGATGATTGTTATTCAATCTGTATTGCTGTAAAATCAATAAAGCATTAAATTTTCTGAAATAAAATAAAAAATAGAAAGTTAGTAGAACAAGTTTAACGAAATAAATTCTGGCAAAACAATATAGGAATAAATCGAGCTCACTGAATGCACATTGTGTCCTTAAGGAAATTATTCCCCTCAAGTAACCGAAGTGTTGGAATATTATCCTCCCAGGATAGAACGATTTAACTCACCAGCGTATTGGTACCAAAAACTCTGGTGAACGGCGAACCACTCAATGGTCGTAAAACACACTGAAAAATATTGTGCAGAAGAAGAAGAAGATCAGAAAATTTAATAAGTAAAAAATCCTGGGATTCAAGGCATATTTATAGCCCATTTGGCACTGTTTCTGAAAAGGTTTGCAACCTTTCAGAACAGTCATAATTGTTGGAACATGTGAGAATATTCCGGGAAAGAAAAACGGATCGGACCGGGTCGCGGGTCATGGGTTATTCCGGATTGAATTTCCGTTAATTAATTAAATAATTTGAGAGAAATTTTTTCCAAAAAGATTAATCAATTAATCAATCTTTGACTAAAGTCGAAGCCGAGCGGAGCGACGACGACAACGCGAGACTTGCCTTCTTCTTAACTCTTTTAACAGCCAGAAGAAGAACAATTGTATATATACCTATCAAAAGTCTTTTCTTCCTACAATATGGGACAATGTCCCTTTGCCAAAGAGGGAAACTCAAATATTTCATTTTCCCTCCATTTCCCATTCACCTTCTTTAAGCTACACCAAGCTTAAAATTAAGCTCCACCAAACTTAAAGCCCAACCATGATCATCATTAAAAAAAACTAAAAGAACAAGAGTGGTGGGGTCTCTATTAGATTAATTATCACCATGGAGTTTACAAGGATGAAAATGCTAAGATCCAATCTTATTTCGAAAACGATATGATTTTTCTTTTTTCGGCTAAGCATAAAGCCAAATGAGTTTTCATTTTTAATTTAAACAAGAACAACCAAAAAGTAGAAAGATATCATAGTTTATTATCTGATATAAACCAACAAACATTTTGTAAATTATGTGTATTGTAAAATGTATGTCAACATCAAGGATTGTCGGTCATATGTTGCTTGTTATAAAGCCCACCGACTGTCTGTCGCCGGTGGGTGGTGGCATTCCAACTTATTTTTTTCTTATCTCCCTATTAGATTATAGCAAAGTTAATGAAAGTTAAGCGTTCAATGGATTAATTAAGATGCACACAAATTGAATCGATAATATTTTAAATAAAAAATGAACCTAGGCTTGAGTCTTAAGAATGACATATTTCATTACAATCCAAACAAGTAAACAATCCATTTTTGCTAACTTTACTGAGACTTTGACTTGGTTTTATTACAGTCTTAAATATACTTTTGAAAAATAATATTAGTTCAAATCAATTTTGGAAAACGTGTTGGCCTAATGGCCTTGATAAACAACAAGTTGACAACTTCTCTCTAAGTTTATAGATTGTTCAAGATAAATACGAATTATGGCATATCATTAAACTATTTTAAAGGGCCACTTGGCGTATAAAATATCATATCTTTCACGGCTCGAACCAGTGACTTATAAATAGTACGGATATAACTTTACTATTTCATATATCAATATTTAACACTATTTTATATATCAAAACAAAATTCTAATATCACATTTTTCCTTAATCGATTGATAGTAGCCTATAATTATGTATTTTAGACAAGATTTACACTCGAATTTAACCACACTTTAATGATGTTTGAATGTTAAAAGATAACAAAATGCTCTAATCGAGAAATTTATGTTTTGCAGGAGCCACTCCGAGCTAGGAGGGATATAAAGAGTGTTTTGGAGTCATTATGAACGTAGAAGGCCAATCAAAGGTTAGCCCGGGTGAAACGGAGCGAGGAAAGCAAGCAAAAATGCAAAATGCAGGCCCGCGGCGAGAACTTGCTCGCGAAGTGAAGGCAGTGCAGAGGCGAAAATTTGCGGCCGGATCCGCGGTTGAATCCGCGGACGAGCTGTTAGACGCGATAGAATGCGGGGGGTTTTATGTAATTTCCTGGGCAACTAACCTAAACCTATAAGAGCCTAAACTCGCCCAGAAATCAGATTAAGCTTGTTTTAGACAATTTTGGAGGCAAGAACAAGGGAGAGAAGATCAATCAATTCTTAGAGTTTTTATCTTCTTCTTCTTACTTCTAGTTGTGAATTATGAATTATATTAGTGCTATGTTTTGCATTAATATGAGTACCTAAACTTCTAATCTAGGGTTTTGATGGAACCCATTTAATGATGAATTTCTCGTTATGATAATACAGATTTGCCATAGTTTTCTCTCTATTTGTTCAACTATATGCTTGTTGTTGTTGATTGAATGGCCCTAAATTATCTATTCCTATTTAGTGAGCATTACTCGGGAGAGAGTGCACATTTAGGTCGTTATTGAACGACATCACTCCTGACGTATATGAGGGATCAATACGAAGGGTTTAAAGGTGGGATTAGGGATAACGAAACCTTGGATGCGATCTAAGTGAGTTGTATGTAAAGTTAGCTAGCGTAATTCGGGAGAATATGTCTAGTATATTGTTGTAATTACTCAGGAGAGAGTTACGACAGTCAGAGTGCTCATGATCGATAGAGAAGACTTAGGCAGATTTATAACAAACATAGCGGAAAGGACTCCGACAATATAGGAAATCATAACCTTAGAGCATTCCAATTATTGTCTACAATACGTTTGTTTACCGCGAAAATGGTAATTACAATTAGATTTGATTTTGTGGTTCTAAAAATACGTGATCTATTTTAATGCTAGTTGTTAAGCAGTAGATGCTAAGTGTTGAGTAAATAAAATGAAATAAGAACTTAACAGTAGTAGATTAAGCAAACTGAGCTGCTATGAATTGGGCTACGAGCTAGCCTAGATTGGGCCTCGAGGACGAAACAACATGCTTATCGGGGTCTCGAGATGGCCTAAACTGGGCCTCGAGGTCGAGTTAATGGGCTTAGCTGGCGACGATCGATGAAGGACTAACAATCTTAAAGGCCTAGGAGATGGATCTTTATGATCAATGATAAGTAATGAAAAACAATAATTGAAACATAATAAATCAAAAGATCAACAGTAGAGAATGTTTAAGTTTAGAGGGCAGAGAATGTTCTTGTTCTTGTATTGAATATCTTATATGTTACGAAATGACAATGGGTCCCCTTTATATAGGAGGGGGAATCCCAACATAGTACATATGCATTTATTATAAAGATACACATCATGATGTCAGCTCGGTCAGAGCATTAAATGCCATGACTCAAAAGCTGTGTAGGGGTCACTGTCATCACAATTACTGAGAAGCCCTTGAAATGCTATCGGGTCGACCATTCTGCTTCTCAAACGTTGCCCAAATGTCTTCTATAAATACCCAAATGTTTGCCATTCATACCTTTACAATCATCTTCAAGTTTCTAGAGCAAAGTTCATCATTTTATGCATTCATCTTTTCTTTGTGCTTGCTTCTTCATCTTCATTCTCAAAAACTTTGTTAAAGTTATGGCAAAGACTTCTAAAGCGGTACCCCAGAAAGAGGGCACCACTTATTCTTCACGCCCATCCAAGGGCAAAACAAAAACACCGCCAAGCATCGAGCAATGCATCCCCGGTCATTTTGACACAATTTCTGATCATATCTGCGTGTATCTGACAGCGGTGGCATTTCCGAACGTACTGGATGCAGTCTGTTTCCATGGTCATCCAAAAGCAACCAGCTCATAGTATCTTCTTTGCCAGAACAAAATCGTTCATATGTGGATCGCAGGTCCCAACATGAATTTCCTCTAGTAGTTTTGATGCTTCTTTTGCGTCGACACACCTTAATAATCCCAAATCGGGAGTCCTCTTATATAGGATTCCTCCGATGTGAAAGAATTGTTGGATAGTCTTCGAAGTGTGCGATTCTGAGTGGGATTCGCAAGCTCTGGGTAATCTCCTTTTGCCAAATACTCCTTGATGTCATGAAACCAAGGATTTTCGTCTGCTTCCTCTTCAACATGGGCACAGTAAGCCGGTTGATTATGGATCTTTACTGGAATAGGATCAATGAAGTTCTTGTCCGGATGTTGGATCATTGAGGACAAAGTAGCCAATGCATCGGCGAACTCATTCTGGATTCTAGGGACATGCCGAAATTCTATCTTCGTGAACCTCTTCCTCAATTCCTGTACGTGGTGCAGATACGGCCATATCTTGGAATTCTTGGTTGTCCATTCTCCTTGTACCTGATGTACCAGCAAATCTGAGTCACTAATCACTAACATCTCCTGGACGTTCATGTCAATGGCCATGTTGAGCCCTAAGATACAGGCTTCATACCCTGCCATGTTGTTGGTGCTGGGGAACCTGATCTTGGAAGATACCGGATAATGCTGGCCGGTTTCTGATATTAAGACTGCTCCAATGTCAACTCATTTGAAGTTTATTGCTCTGTCGAAGAACATCCTCCAACCGTCATAGGATTCTACAATGTCTTCTCTTATGAATGATACCTCCTCATCGGGGAGATACGTTTTTAGGGTTCGTATTCTCCGTCCACAGGGTTCTCAGCGAGGTGGTCTGCCAGTGCCTGTCCCTTGACCGCTTTTTGAGTCACATAGATAATGTCAAACTCACTCAGCAGGATTTTCAACTTGGCTAGCTTGCCCGTGGGCATGGGATTCTGAAAGATGTACTTTAATGGATCCATCTTTGATATGAGATATGTTGTGTAGGCACAGAAATAGTGCCTTAGCTTTTGAGCGACCCAAGTCAAAGCACAACAAGTGCGTTCCAGAAGAGAATACCAAGCCTCATACGGAGTGAACTTCTTGCTGAGATAGTAAATTGCCTGCTCTTTTCTCCCCGTTTCATCATGCTGCCCCAGAACGCAGCCGAAGGATCCCTCTAACACTGCAAGGTAGAGTAGCAAGGCCTACCTGGCTCAGGGGGTACTAGGACTGGCGGTGTTGACAGGTATTCCTTAATTCTGTCGAAAGCCCTTTGACAATCATCGATCTATTTTAGGGTTGTGCACGGATCGGATCGGATTTAGCACATTTCGGATTCGGATTTCGGATTCTAGAAAATGCAATCCGAATCCGATCCGAATTATATCGGATCGGATTCGGAGTTTAAATTTTGGATCGGATCGGATTTCGGATCGTAAATGCCTCAAAGTTGCAAACTAATATGTATATTTTCTTTGTAAAAGAGGCAATGCATTAAGAAAAATTCGTGTTTATACAACTATGAGAGTACTATGGTGCCAATATAGCTAACTCTAGCAATTGTAAAGGTAATAACTTGGAGGAAGATGCAAAGGAAGTACTGACTATCCGAAATTAAAGTGTAGTATTTATACATTGCCTAATAATTTCGGATTTCGGATTGGATAGGATTAAAATATACCAATCTGAATCCGATCCTAAATTCGAAATTTTCATAAACACAATCCGAAATCCGGTCCAATCTGAAATCCTAAAATCCGAAATTGAATGGATCGGTTTGGATTTCGGATATCCGATCCAAATGAACAACCCTAGTCCATTTGGTCGCAATGTCCTTCTTCAACATTTTGAAGATCGGTTCACAGATAACTGTAGAATGTGCTATGAATCGGCTAATGTAATTGAGTCTCCCCAAGAAACTCATCACATATTTCTTGTTCCTTGGCGGCGGTAGTTCCTGACAGATCCAATTCTATTCCCTGGCAACTCACAATAAACCCCAGCAACTTCCCAACAGGAACCCCGAATGCACACTTCGCGGGGTTCAGCTTCAGATTGTATTTTCGCAACCTATTGAAGAACTTCCTCAAATCTTCTATGTGGTTAGTGGCTTTCTTAGACTTGATAATAACATCATCCACGTATACCTCGATCTCCTTGTGAATTATGTCGTGGAATATGGCGGTCATAGCCCTCATATAGGTGGCCCCTGCGTTCTTCAGACCGAATGGCATAATCTTGTAACAGTACATCCCCCACGGCGTAATGAAAGCAGTTTTCTCAGTATCTTCCTCATCCATCCAAATTTGATGATAACCAGCGAAGCAATCCATGAACGATTGTAGCTCATGCTTGGCGCAATTGTCAATCAGGATGTGTATATTTGGTAAGGGGAAGTCGTCTTTTGGACTTGCCCGGTTGAGATCCTGGTAGTCGACATAGACTCTGACTTTCCCATCCTTCTTCGGCACAGGTAAGATGTTGGCTAACCTCGTCGGGTACTCGACTACCCTGAGAACTTTGGTGTTGATCTGTTTGGTAACTTCTTCCTTGATTTTCAAACTCATGTCGGGTTTGAACTTTTTGAGCTTTTGTTTTACCGGCGGACACATTGGATTGGTTGGAAATTTGTGAGCCTTAATAGACGTACCTAGACCAGTCATGGCATCATACGACCACGCAAATATATCCTCATACTCTTTTAGAAACTCTGTGTATTCTTTCTTTCCTAACGGTGACAAATGAATGATGATGCGGGTCTCCTTGACGTTTTCTGAATCTCCCAGGTTGATAACTTCAGTCTCGTCCAGGTTGGACTTAGGTCTATTCTCAAAGTTTTCAACTTCCTTGATAATCTCGTCAGGTATGTCATCTTCTTCTGAATCAACGTCTGTTTGTTGCGTTGTCTCGTTGCATGTTACAATCATCGGTTCATCAAGACAAGTAATAGTAATGATGTATAGGTAAAGTAATGAGAGAAAAATGATAGCAATAAATATTGATTTATAAGAAAAATTGAAAATGTTTTTGATAAATTGAATAATTATTTTGAACATTTGAAGATCTTGTTTCAGGAATTAAAATGCGAAAAAGAAAATCGTTTTGTGAGAAAAACAATGGATAGTGCTTGTTTTAGCCTTGCCACCCCGAGGCTCGTCGGGCTTTGGTTGTCCTGATAGTCCAATTCTTGAGGTATGTCCCTCTGCTCACAGCCTGTATGGAAGGGCCTTCCTCCCCCTCTTCCTCGAGAATAACGCAGCATTCCATATCATTATCCTCTAGAAACAAGTTCCTCATTGCTGCAAGTGCTTTTTCTTCGTCTGATCCATAAATAATGTTGGCCTGTTGGAAGGTCTGCTCCAGATGCGGTATTGGCTGCTCCAAAGGGTAGTAAGGACCGCGCCAAGGTGGCGACCAGTCGTTATACTCTTGCCAAGTATAGTCGTACCCCAGACCCAAAGTGGTGCCATGGCTTTTGATCGTGATAGGTTTGGAGATTCCTTGGAGGTTCTTGCTGAGCCCTTTTCCAGGCTCGTACCCACTCCAGTTTAGTATACTCTCGATTTTGCTATCCCACCATTTGTCCTTGTCGATAGCATTGACCCGTTCAATGTGGTGGTAAGTCTCTCCACCTAGCTTTCTTCTTCCTTCGATCACCGGAATAGTCTGGTGATTGTAAATAAGGTTGCTACCATCGCCATGAATAATCACCTCTTGGTGGTTCCACTTGAACTTCACTGCCTGATGTAATGTTGACGTTATTGCCCCAGCATCATGGATCCAGGGTCGCCCTAATAACAGGTTGTAGGATGCTGGCACATCTATCACTTGGAAGTCAACCTCGAACCAAGTTGGTCCCATTTGCAGGCATAGGCTTATCTCACCAATGGTGGACCTTTGATATCCATCAAAAGCTTTCACATTGATTGCCCCATCCTTTATCTCATGCAGCCCTTTACCCAATTTCTTGAGTGTTATCAACGGACATATGTTAAGACTGGATCCTCCATCGATTAGGATTGTGGTGATGAAATAATCTTCGCATTGCACAGTGATATGCAGTGCTTTGTTATGGTCCAACCCTTCAGGAGGCAGCTCGTCCTCATGGAAAATGATCATGTGGCTTTCCAACAATTGGCCCACCATATTGGCCATTTCTACACTAGTGATGTTTTTCGGCACATACGCTTCATTCAACACCTTCAACAAAGCACTCATGTGCATCTCGGAATTCTGTAGCAAAGAGAGGATGGATATTTGTGTTGTCGTCTTGTTCAGCTGGTCGATGACCGAATACTCCTTAGCCTGTACTTTCTCCAAAGGTCATCTGGTCCAGTCTCAATAAGGGGAAGCCGGTTGGAACCCTGCTTGCTTGATTCGGCCAGATGTTTAGGGGTATAGACTCTGCCAGTTCTTGTCATACCCTGCGTTGCGACAACTTCTTCAGTCTTGATCTTGACTTTCCTTCTCGCCTCGGCTGTGTAATCCCAAGGGATAGCATTCGTATAGAAGGGCGGCATGGTTGACATTGCCACTAGAATTGGTGCAGCTATCCTTACTTCAAATGGAACATGTGCCTTGGGTGGCAAGACTGCAACCTCAAATGGTGCGAGTGTATTTGCCGGAGACACGAACTCAAGTTCAATCGGTACTGGTGTCTTTGCGGGTGTCGCTGCTTCAAACTCAATAGGTATGGACATATTTACCTCAGCATCCTCAAACGGTTAAATCTGAACTATGATCGGGTTGAGAGTGACTGCTGGTTTCATTGGATCATCGCCTTCTGCGATCAACCCGATTGATCCATCGGGGTCCCAATCATATTCTATTTCGATCATGTGGATACCTCCACCCTTATGGTTTGGCAAAGGATTGTTGTGGACGTTCAGAGCGCGATCTTTTGCCACAATGATCTTGTTATCAATCAGGGATTGTATCTTGTATTTCAAAGAGCGGCATTCATTGATGGTGTGCCCCTCCATGCCGGAGTGGTATGCACATGATTGTTTGGGTTAACCCACTGAGAAGTGTTCTCAAGGGTGACAGCAGGGATAAGTGTGACATAACAAGCAAGTTTTAGCTTCTCATACAACTGGTCGATGGGTTCAGCGATGGCGGTGTACTGTTTTGGAGGTCTGCGATCAAAATTAGGACGAGGTCTGGGGAAGTTTTGACGGGTAAGGGGTGATTGGTAATAAGATGGCTAAGAATATTAAGTGTGGTAGACAGGAGCGTTTTTTGAGTATCTGGGTGAAGTAGGTTGATATGTAGGTGGTGGAGATTGGTAGGAGGGTGGTGGAGCTTGGTAAGTGGGTGGTGGAGCTTGGTATGGAGGTAAAGGTGCTTGGTAATTTGGGGTTGGCTGATATGTGAGTGGAGGTGTTGGATAAGTTTGGTATTTGAGTGGGGATTTGGCTCTTTGTGCAACCATTACAGCTCCCACGTCTCTTTTCTTGGACATACCACCGGACTGTAAAGCCATGTTTGTAGCTTGCAAGGCTTCAAAATTTGTGACCATACCGCTCTTAATACCTTCTTCAATCTGCTCGCCTAATTTGATAATGTCGGAGAACTTGTGGTTCTCAATCATCATCAACCGTTCATAGTAATGTGGGTCCTGGCTCGGACAAAGAACTTGTTCATCTGCTCCTCTTCTAAGGTGGGTCTGACCTTAGCAGCTTCGGACCTCCTACGAGTAGCATACTCGCGAAATGTCTCCGTGGGTTTCTTCTTCAAATTCTGGATACAGAACACATCTGGTGCGTTCTCTGTGTTGAATCTAAATCTGTCCATAAAGTCAGATGCCATGCTTACCCAGTTCGACCACTTCATGGGATCTTGGCTGATGTACCAAGACAATGCATCTCCTTTCAAACTCCTCATGAAAAGCTTCATGCGGATCCTTTCATCCTTTCCTACGCCAACCAGCTTGTCACAATAGGTCCTTAGATGGATCCTCGGATCACCAATACCGTCAAATATCTCAAACTTTGGAGGTTTGTACCCCTCGGGCAGTTCGACATCAGGTTGTATGCAAAGGTCTTCATAATTCAACCCTTTCGACTCCCTTGACTCCCTCGACACCTTGAACCTAGTTGATCAGCTTCCTAAGTTCTTCGGCCAAGTTCTTGATAAGCATGTCCTTTTCATCAGAGTCGGGCGTGTGTGGGATAGGTGGAGTGGAGTTTGGCACGGTTTCCACGTAGATGGGATTGTTATAGGCGTGGAAATGGTCCTTTGTGGGGTTCTGAGGTTCTGGTATAAGTAGTGGAGTGTTGTTTGAGGTATGGCAAGTATTACATGTGTTGGGAGAGTTTGGTTCTTTGGCGGAGTGGTGTGATGGTGAGGTGCGGGATGATTCTGTTGTCTTGGGATATTTTGTGGAGGTGTAGGGTTTTGAGCGTTTGGGAAGTTCACGTCCGGGACGTTAAGGGAAAATGACAGGTTGGCCAGATTGCGAACCTGATCAAGTTCTTTTTGAAATTTCAGTAATTTCTATTCCAGTGGTGACATGTTCTCATTTAGGACCCGAATACCCTGTCCATCAGTGGCCTCTACCCGTTCAACCATGTTCTCCCTCCTGGCATTGTTGTATTCTTCCATCTTACTCTTGCCTTTAGGGGTACTAGGAAGAGGAGTAGGTGGAGGGCCCTTGGATCTTATGCGATAAGCTGATGATGCCAGAGTGCACAAACTAACCTTTGGGGAGGGGAATAATAAAGAAAAAGAAACAAAAACTAAAGGTAGCCAAGTCAGTGAAGATTATGAAAAAGTATTGCAATATTTAAACACATAGTGCGGGAATGTAAAGCGTTTCCTAATTAGGGAACCTCTTTGTTCCCGAGGTAGGCCTAGCGACAAGTTGATTTGGAGAACTTAAAATGCTAAATGCCTCATTTTATTGATAAGAAAATAGACAAATCGCAAAACGACATTAAGTAAACAGGAAATAAAGGGTCACTAATGGACATTGGCCTTATTACATTGATAAAGGAAAGAAATACATTCCTATCTACTTGGTCCCAGAAGGACCTTCCCTAGACTCGACATTCCTACTTCCCTCGAACAGCTTTCCCAGCTTGCGAAGTCCCAACAACAGGTATGTTCTGGTTAGATATCCGCCTTCGGTCCCCTCGGCCTTTTGACAGTCTTTGACCCTTTTGATGAATTTCTCCTCCAACTCGACTATACCTCATTCTAAGTATCCTAACCTCTTGTTGGTGCTGATAGCCATCTCCTTCCACTCCTCGATCAACTTCTTATTAGACTCACGTATTTCATGGTGCTCATTCTCACATTCACGGATCCTTTTGCGCAGATGATTGAACTTGACTTGCGCTTCAACCTTTTCATCTATAACCCTGTGGCCTTGGACGTACCCTGGCTTGATCTGATCACCCCAATTATCTTCTAACCAACCAGAATAGAAAGGGTTGCAAGCGGCATGATACCTGTCTGGCTCGATAGTGTCCTTCTCTAGTACAATCTTGTAGTGCCACATGTGTTGGGCTTGGCACTTGTGAAGACTATCATCATTTTGGAAGTCTGCTCGAAAATGGCTCATCTTGTCGACCCTGGGTATGACTTGCTTCCTACTTGTTTGCCTCATAACTCGAAGAGGGACGTAAGGGTATGTTCCCCTTAGACCAATTAGTATCAATAACGGTGCATCTCGGGAACGAGCAATGAACTCCTCTGTCAGAAACCACTCAAACATCCATTGAACTTGTTCTTCAGTCAGGTTACCAAAGAGCTCAACCTATCCTTCAACATTCTCAGGCTGAACGAACATGTCGGGAATGTAATTCACTCGCTTTGGGTGGTGGAAAGCAATATGGTCATTCCATGCCCTTCGCTGAAACTCTTGTCGGTATTCGCCCTTTTGGAGATGTTCCATGAGCCAAAAGTTGAAGTAGTAGATTGCAGCCTTCGAAATGCCTTTCTCCTTGTTGACACTTTTCCAAGGCCCGATATATGTCTGCGATGATCATGGGCACAATGCTGAAGTTTTGCCCATCTACTCCTTCCATAGCATCTTAGTTACCATGGCCAGTCTAGTATGGATTCTCTCCTTCTTCATTGGGAACACGATCAGACCAAAAAGACAAACATGAAGACGAATACTTTGCGATGGATGTGTCCCAAGGATGTGATAGAAAATTCGTCATGGTAGGTACGGTACGATTTGCTGTGACTGTACCTTTCATACAAATAGTCAAAAGGGATGTACGACTCCTTCAAGCATACCAGTTTTGCATTCTTCTTTAGACCCATCATTTTTAGGAAACCTTTGCATGTGCGGTTCTCAGGCATTAGCAATCTCGGGGTTTCCCACACTAGGCCAGCCAGTCCTCCTATTTCCTCCAGCAAAGGCGTCATTTCAATGTCCCCAAAATGGAACACGGACCTTTCACAATCCCAGAATAGGGTAGCAGCCTCTATTATCATGTTGTAAGGCTGGATTTCTAGGAGATATGGTAGATTGCCCAAGTATTTTCTGATGAGTGCCTTGTCACTAAAGTGCAGGTCTTCCCACCAACTCAGCAGTCTTGGGTGGATATTGGAGACCATGCCGAATCTGGGGACTTCGTGCCTCATATTTCTGCAAAGCAAATAAGGTTAGTCCATTACCCCCACCAGACTCAACTATTTAATATCAACAATTAGTATGAAGCATTTAGTTCTCCAAATAAATGCACAGAACGTGATGATGTCCGTTTGGGTTTAGGGAAACCCAGTGGACTTGGACAAGGCTTTCTTAAAAGATATCGTGCAGACAACACTTTAGCTCGGCTAGGTTTGACCATGATGCATGCAACAATATAACGGAGTAAGGTTTCTATGGGGTTTTAGACTGGTACCCTTGAGCGGACAACTCAAGGGGAAAAGGCACGGAACCGTCGACTGCACCGCTGATCGACTAGTTTTACCGCAAATAAGCCTTTCCGAATTTAGGGGGTAATAGTATAGGAAGAGCGCAACCATTCATCAAGCGTTGCTATAGTATTTGTTTTGCACGAGTGGAGTATGAATGTTGATTATGAAATAATAAGCATTAAAAGCAGGTTGTCATGTATTTGCATGTTAAGAAAGCGGTAAATACAACAGTTATGATTTAAAGCGGTTACAAAAGAAAACAAAGAAACATGTCAGTTTTGTTTTGGGGAAGTGTAAGTACTTGAGGGAAATAAACAATTAATTCCACATAGAGTAGAAGAGGAAAGGGTGCAAACATTTAAGCAAAGTACAAATTCACGAAGCAATTTGAAATGGTAAAAGCCTATAATCCCCAGCAGAGTCGCCATGCTGTCGCGCCCCCTTTTTCCTCGCGGAGATCGGGTTCATGACATTTTGGTTAAGAAAACTCTTTCCTTTTGGGAAAGGGGTTTGTGTTTTTGAGAGTCGCCACCTAACAATTTTTTAAAGGTGCGTTAGGACACCAAAGGGGTTCATTTACAACTACGTTGTTAACCAGAGATAGGGTAAGGGCTTGGAATTATCCTAAGGGGAAGGTGTTAGGCACCCCTTAGGATCCACCAGTGTGGTTCCCGGCCAAACAGCTTTTGTGAATTTGTACAACTTTGGCAAACAAACAAGTAAGGGCTCAAATAAGAGAGGATTTAAGCCTAGGTGCACAGATATTTGAAAACAATTAATGAAAGAAGTTTCGAAAAGAGTTATAATCTAAGCATGTGGGAGTAAAGGATATCCTATGTTTGTGATAATATGGATCACATCAATGCAATACCTTGTATGACACTCCTCAAAGATGGGCTACACGTGGTATTAACGCACTGGTCATCATATCCATATTCTACCCTTTCCCACCCCGTGAAGATAATTAAAGCGCGTATTGGTCACGAACTCTATTGCATGATGTTACCCGGCCCTCTCCTATTAGTCCTGGAGGAAATTAGGACTATTATCCTAAAAGGGAGGTTTCTAGGTATACCCTCAGATTTTAAAGGTAAAAATGCTAAGGCGACATATAATAAACAAGTAGGACTTGCAAGTAAGGGAGAGCATGTAAAATAGATAGAGGCTCAAGTATTACTCCACATGTATTGCACATAAACAACATGTCTCATACACAAATTAAGGTCCAGATTCAGTTCCTGAGCATGGTGTCTAAATGATAATAGCAGAATCAATTTTTATTACATAACTCAGAGAGGAAGTCCTAACCAAGCTTGCCTACTGATTTTAATATGTTGATAGTTAACATAGTCACACAGAAAAAGATCTGGTTTTATTTTTCTTGTAGTTGATCACCTAAGGCTTGCCTAGGTGTAAAATAACATGCAACAGTTGTACAGATTTGTTAAGGGTTCCATATTACCAATTCTAATAGCATGTGATTCTAAGTATTTACAAAAAAAGATTGATTGCCAGTTTATTAGAACATGGATTGTTTCTTATATGTATATTTGATTGAATGTAGTAAACGAGTACAATCCTATAGAATGAGGTTTAATGGTGCATGATAACCTAAGCATAGATTTCTAAATGCATATGAAATCACAGTATTGTGCACAACTTCAGCATATGCGATATTTTAATAGGTTAACATGATTTCTAAGTGCGTAAGCGTGGTAAAACATGATTACAACTTTGTTAATACAATTACTCTAAGGCAGGATTTCATTTTTTAGAACGTGTTGACAGAATCACATAGGAACAATTTTTGTTATTATCGTTAATCCTATGAACAAGATTTCTAAGTGAGGGCAATGCATGATGATATGATGAAAGAAAGCCTAAGTAACATGGTATCTAAATGCAAGGCATATTTTATATGCTATTCCTAAACATGGTTACTATTGCGCACATAAAAAAGTAAACCTAGAAACATGATTTCTACACATACATACTATAGCGTGCATATTCCCATCCATTTTCACTATCCAACCCTAGAATCGTTTTTACAAATAATTATTACAGGCCTCTGAATATGAATTACATAATCAAAAATAGGAAAAGAATAAGTTAACTACAGGGAGCCTTCCATAATAGGCCCAACTTTCCATATCCTCAATGCCATGTACTGTTATTTCACAACCTTTCATAATCCGGGTGTGTCCGAGTTCCTTAAGGATCTCAGAGGATCCCGGGTAGTGCTCACACCCAGATTTCATAGCCAAGCTGGAGTAAGTGCAGTGTGGAAGGGCGATCTCTTGTGTGTCAAAGTTCAGAGGGAGCTCAAGGGTCCCAAAGCAATGCTTACACAAAAGGGGCAGATCTTAATATCTAGGAGTATAATGAAATGTGCTCATAGTTTGAGAAATTTAAGAGAACAATATCAAAAACAGTTTGAAAAGAGGAGAGACTTAGTAAAGACCAGTTTTTTTTTAGAATAAAGGTTCAACTGATGAAACCAGTTTTGGGAAAACACCAAACTCAAAACAAAATAAAGCCAACATCACATACAGGACCCAGGTGGCCCAGCAATCACAAACAGGGGTGAGAGTTTGAGGGACAAATACAGAGCTTGTGAAGCAGGAAAAAACACACATACAATCAGAAGTTCCCAAGGTTCAAGGGGGGCAAGGGTGTAACAAAGTATCAGGACATATCAACACCAAACAACTGAGACTATGATAGAACTAATGTAGTAGTCACAGGCAGGGAGATTCACATAAGGAACAGATACTAAGTGTATAGATATACATTGTTCTTTTACAAGTAAAGTGAGACTTAACATGTAGAGGAAATTCAGAAACTTAATTGCATGTTGAACAACAAAATAGTAAGTAAAAGCATAGAAGGAATACAAAGAATTGTAATAGTAATAGAGGCATGTTGGTTTGAGGACTGAATTCTAAATTAGGACATACCACTAGAGTGTAGGAAACAATAACACAAAGCAGAATGTAGGAGATGAACAATAGTAAGCCTTGGCTTGCAGCCGGCTAACTCAGATAAGTAATGGGTAGCACAGAAGAAGCAATAGAGAGAGAGCAAGTTTAATTGTGAGAGAGAGTGCACATATTAGTTTTGTTTGTGTCTGTCTCTGCATGAATAGAGTATATATACAGTTTGAAACTAGGTGAAAATAAGGTAATAATTAGACTGCCTAGTAATTATGGAATTCAAAGAATCGATTAGTTGTAAGATCAGCAGTAGTATTCCTTTAATCAAGGGAGTTAAATCTCAAACGGTCATAATAGGTAAACACAATTAAGGAAAGTTCTTATGTACATGACATATAAGGAAACAGTTTCAAACCAAATCAAGTAGGCAATTGAGACTAGGTTCAGAAGATATTAATTAAGGAAATAATATCAATTAACAGTAAATGAACGAGGTAAAAATAAACTAGAGGTTAGAAAATCAGTGGTAATATCCCATAGGAAATCATCAAGATTTTTGTATCACAGTGAATCAAGGAGTCAAATAACACTAGTTAATATAGCTTCCAATGTATGAACGAGATGAACACATTATAAGCAAAGAAATAAGTCAGGAAATAATTAAGTAACACATTGCCGAGAATCAGGGATTCGAACAGGCATAATACCAATTGAAGGGAATTAACACGAAATAACACGGATGTTAGGCAAGAAAATCAAAAACCCTAGCATATGAAATTAAGAGGTCATGTGAGTTACAAAGTGAACAGTGAGATAAACAAGAAAGTAAGAAGAATCAAAGACGAATAACATAGGGTAAAATATCAATGAGTCACAGGACTCTTAAAACACAAACACATATGCAAACACATAGGCAAAATCAGGAACTTTAGGGTTTAGGTCTAATAGTTAGGGTTTTCATCACAATGAGTCAAATAAAGGAGATAAGCTTGAACAAATTACTAAAACATAGTAGAGACTTTAGGATAATGCTGAAAAACCCTAAAAACGTTATTCAAAAACGGGGTCACAAAACCATAGTTGAAAACGGAGAGTCGTTTTAGAAAAATCAGAGAACCTTTGAGAAAACAACAAAGTAGCTCAAAGTATACACGAATCTATCATAGATCTGAAAGAAGATCAGAAAATTTTAGGGGTTAGGGTTTCATAGAACTTAGAGAAACAAGAAAAACCTTAAGATGTCGCCAGCTTTAGCCGGAAAAGTCAAAGCTCTTACTCATACGGCCGGAGGTGGCCGAAAAATGGAATGAAGGACCATGGGGGGGGGGGGGGGGGGGTTAACCCCCCCAGG
>ML274126.1:11198-23859 GCA_005239495.1 Nicotiana undulata | reverse complement strand
GGGGGGGGGGGGGGGGGAGTTTAACCGCTCCAGGTTCACCTGAGGGCCTCTGGGTATCATTAGAATGGCATGGGGTGAAGCAAGGGCCAGGAGATGATGAGAGGCCATGGTTTCCGGCGAGGGAAGTGGCCGGAGAAGGTGGACAATGCCCATCGGAGAGGAGGAGACGAGAAGGTTCTAGAGAGAACCAGAGATAGAGAGAGAGTAGAGAGATGAATGAGATGGGAGTGAATGAGATTAGGGGGGGGGGGGAGTAGTCGTTAGGGGCTCAATTAGGAAAGAACGGATCTAGTCCGTTGATTAAAATTAGTCAACTGTCCAGATCAAAAGTGGGGATTGGGTCGGGTAGGCTTAGAGATTGGGCTTGGGTTATTGGGTTATTTGGATTGGGTATTGGGTATTGGCTGGTCCCCAATTGGGTTGGGGTCAGGTTAATTTAGGCTATAATTTAAATAGGAGGGGCTAATTATTAAATACCCAATTAAATAGATAGATAATTAATAAAAAATAGCCAATAATTAGATAAAATGAAATTAAGGTTAAATAAGTGAAATTAAGGTAATTACTAATATTAAAAAATATAAAATGACTAATTATTGAATTAAAATGGTATAAAATGTACAATTAGGCTATAATTGCAAAACTTATTGTAATTATGGCTAAACAATGCCAAATTGGCTAATTTGTAAAATAATCAGATCCTAATAGGATTAAAAATGATATATTGAGCTAGAAAATATTTTGAAGTTATTTATAATATAATTTATGAATAATTATTTGAATATAAAGTACTGAGTAAATTAGAAAAGAAATTAATAAAAATATGAAAAATTATGGAAAAATACCAATTATTATTAAAAAAAAGTGATTTTGAAGGTACATCTGCAAAATTTAAAATAATTTGAGGAAAAATTGGGTATCAACAAGGGGGAGGTAGACTAGGCTTTTTTATTTTTGTTTTCGTATATAGGGCTCTTAGAGAGCATTTCAAATTAAGCCTTGTAATATATATATATATATATATATTACAAGGCTTAATTTGAAATGCTCTCTAAGAGCCCTATATACGAAAACAAAAATAAAAAAGCCTAGTCTACCTCCCCCTTGTTGATACCCAATTTTTCCTCAAATTATTTTAAATTTTGCAGATGTACCTTCAAAATCACTTTTTTTTAATAATAATTGGTATTTTTCCATAATTTTTCATATTTTTATTAATTTCTTTTCTAATTTACTCAGTACTTTATATTCAAATAATTATTCATAAATTATATTATAAATAACTTCAAAATATTTTCTAGCTCAATATATCATTTTTAATCCTATTAGGATCTGATTATTTTACAAATTAGCCAATTTGGCATTGTTTAGCCATAATTACAATAAGTTTTGCAATTATAGCCTAATTGTACATTTTANATATATATATATATATATATATATATATATATATATATATATATATATATAAAGGGAACCTTTCATTTTTTCTCCTTTCATGAATTTACATTCGCTGGTGTTTGTCTTTCTTTCGATTTGACTTTTGATGTGTGTCAATGATTAGCCAGATAGACTGGACTAGATAAACCCTTAGGTTCACAAATTGGCCCTAGGTCTCATTAGGCTGGCATTTAAGCTCTTACGCATGGGGTCGATATGACCTTTAATCGGCTCGTAGGCTTTTTGATGTTGGCCCGTAGGCTCCTATTTATTGGCCTTTAGGCAGTTTTTAGTTAACCGTTTAGGTATCAGTCCTCGAGTCGGGTCTCAACTCGAGCTCATCGACCCTTAGGTTTTCGAATTGACCCTGAGGCTCTTTAAGCTGGCTCATAGGCTCTTATGCTTTGGGTCGGTGTGACCTTTAATTGGCCCTGAGGAACTTTTGAGCTGGCCCGTAGGCTCTTACGCGTTGGGTCGGTATGACCTTTAGTGTGGCTATATTTTCCCTCGTTAAAGACTTTTTTTGAAGTTTTTATGTTCGTCCGACTCTTCGACGGCTCAATAAGAACCTCGATTGCGAGTCGTTATGTGCCGATGAATGAGCACCTCAGGAGGTTTCGCTCGATGGATGAACTGTTTCGAAGCCTTTTCGTTGTTTGGAGCTGACATGATCGAAGCTCTTTTTCTTATGCTGAGGGTAGCCTGATTAACCGGTTCTTTTCGAAGTGTTTTTGATTTTATGGCGACGGTTGGGCGTCCACGAGTCGCGTTGATTTGGCCGGAGCCTTATGACCGTATTCATCGTATTTGGCCGTATCCTTTTGACCGTAGTCTTTGTATTTGGCCGTAGCCTTTTAACCGTAGTCATTGTATTTGGCCGTAGCCTTTCAGTCCCCGAGTGAAGTATTCTTGGCGCTAATATCGAAGGTATGCCTTTTGAGGGGTCTTACAAGTTCGAATATATATCCTTGACTTTAATATCAGGATTATGCCTTTTTAAGGCTTTTCAAATTAGACATGCCTTGCTTGAGGTCTTACAGATTTGATCATGCCCGTAGGACTTACAGATTTGATCGTACCCGTAGGACTTACAGATTTGATCATGCCCGTAGGATTTACAGATTTGATCATGCCTGTAGGGATTACTTGCTGAGTCTTTCGTAGGTAGCATATAAGCGTTGCCTCGTTAAAAACTTTGTCGGTAAAACCCATTTGGGATAAAATCCGATCTAAGGGAAAAAGAGCATGACATATGCTTTGAAACCTAAGGTCTTCGAGCTGGAAGGTGCTTCGATTCTTTAATCGGACACATACGCATAAGTTAGTTGTAAAATGTAAGCAAAAGGGAGACGGTCATACCTTAGCGGCGATGGCGTTCGAGCCTCGATGTGCTTCAACCGCTTGTTTTGAGGACACGGTACAATCCTTTGCTCATTAACTCAGGCGTGGCCGAGGATGTAGCTTGCGACTGCTACTTGGCTGTCTGCTTATCCTTTGGCTCCTTCGATGTAGAAGGTATCGATGTTGATGCCACACCGTGCACCGCGAACATCTCTCTTGCTGCATGTTGCTCCTTGTACACCATTTTTATTCCGTCCTTTGTTGGAAACTTCATCATTTGATGAAGGGTAGAAGGCACTGCTCTCATGCAGTGTATCCATGGACTTCCGAGCAAGGCATTGTACCTCATGTCTCCTTCGATGACATGAAACTTGGTATTTTGGGTTGCGCCGGCCACGTTGACTGAGAGGGTGATCTCCTCTTTTGTTGTCTCGTTCGCCATGTTTAATCCGTTGAGGAATCAAGAGGCGGGCATGATCTGGTCGAGCAGTCCGAGCTGCTCCACCACCCTCGACCTGATTATGTTGGCCGAGCTACCTTGATCTACAAGCACATATTTAATTTGGAATGTATTCACAAGAAAAGAAATTACCAATGCGTCGTTGTGAGGCTGAGATAGGGTCTCGATGTCCTCGTCGCTGAATGTGAGAGCGTCCTCGGGTATGTAACCCCGAGTTCACTTTTCCATAGTGATGGATATTTTTGTTCGTCTGACAATGAGTTCCTGTGGGATGTTGATTCCTCCCATGATCATGTGGATGACATGTTGTGGATCTTCTACTTCTCTTTTCATGTTTGCCTCTCTTTCCCGAAATTAATTTTTAGCTCGGTCACTAAGGAACTCTCAGAGGTGCCCTTTGTTGATTAGTCAGGCTACTTCCTCCCCGAGTTGTCTACAATCTTCGGTCTTGTGACCGTGTGTGCCATGAAACTCGCATACCAAGTTATGGTTCCTTTGCGACGGATCTGATAGTATGGGTTTCGGCCACCTGGTGTCTTTGATTTTACCTATGGCCGATACGATGCCTGAAACATCAATGTTGAAGTTGTACTCAGATAAGCGGGGTGCCTCTACCGGCCCTGCGTGTCTATCAAAGCCATCCCTACTCACGATTCCCCCAGGATTCTGACCTCGATCTGCACTACGGTCGTTCCGAGGTATGTTACACCTTGGGGTATTTCTTTGATCTTCAGTGTATGGTTGATACTTTTATTTGTTTGGCCTTGGTTCCTTTTCCAGGAGCCTGCTAGGGTATACCGAGCCCGAGGGGGATCCCAGTTGGTCATCTTCGACCCTAATCTTTGATTGATATCGGTTATGGACATCCGCCTAAGTGACGGCGGGATACTCTACCAAGTTCTGCTTCAGTTGCTTCGAAGCTATTGAGCTTCGTTCATTCAAGACTTGGGTGAAGGCCTACACTGCCCAATCATCGGAGACCGGTGGTAATTCCTTTCACTTCATTTGACAGCGATATACGAATTCTCGTATCATCTCGTTTTCTCTCTGCTTGATTTTGAAGACGTCAGATTTCATTGTAGCAACCTTGATGGCACCGGCGTGTGCCTTTATAAAAGAATCTGCCAGCATGGCAAATGAATCTATTGAGTTCGGGGTTAGGTTGTGGTACCACATCATAGCCCCCTTTGATAACGTTCTCCGAACTTTTTCAATAGGACGGACTCAATCCCGTCCTCCTTCAAGTCATTTCCCTTCACGGCACAAGTGTAGGCAGTGATGTGCTCGTTGGGGTCCGAGATCCCCTTGTACTTCGGGAGATCGGGGCATTCTGAATTTCTTCGGGATGGGTTTTGGAGCCGCACTTGACGGGAACGACCTTTGCACAAATATTTTTGAATCCACACCCTTTAGAATTGGGGGTGCGCCTGGGATCTGGTCGACCCTTGAATTGTAGGTTTCCACCATTTTGTCGTTGGCTTCTATCTTCTTTTCGCCCGATTCGATCCTCTTCGTAAGGTCCTCGAGCATCTTTATAATGGCGGGGTCGGCTGCCGATCCGTTGTCGCTCGACCTCTCCGGTGCCGGTTCGACTCGAGGAGCCATTTCCGGTGCTGCTGTACTTGGAGTTTTTCGATGGATTTGCAACTGAGCAATCGCCAATCGTTGTGCCTGCAACATTTCAAAAATGACGTGAAGGTTAACCTCTCTTTCCTCCTGAGCTGGAGTTTTCTGAGCTTCCTATTGGTTTTCTCGGCGCATACTCCCTTTAGTGTGGGAGCTTATATCGACATGTTGGGCGTTGCGTGAGACCACATCTACATGGATTGGTGCTGGTGCGTTTTCAGGATTTTGCAATGGTACACCGGCGCCTGAAACAACTACATCGTTCTCTCCATGATCCTCAGGACCGTTGTTTTCATGTGCATTCACTGAGTTACACATTTTGACCTGAAATCAAAGTTTCTCGGACAAGAAAAAGTGTAAAGAATGAATTGTGTTTTTGAATAAACCAGCACTAAAACAATCACTATTATTATTAGCCCCACGGTGGGCGCCAAACTATTTACCTCGAAAATGGTAATTACAATTAGATTTGATTTTGTGGTTTTAAAAATACGTGATCTATTTTAATGCTAGTTGTTAAGCAGTAGATGCTAAGTGTTGAGTAAATAAAATGAAATAAGAACTTAAGAGCAGTAGATTAAGCAAACTGAGCTACTATGAATCGGGGTTACGAGATGGCCTAGACTGGGCCCGAGGACGAAACAATATGCTTATCGAGGTCTCGAGCTGGCCTAGACTGGGCCTGGGGGTCGAGTTAATGGGCTTAACTGGCGATGATCGATGAAGGACTAACAGTTTTAAAGGCCTAGGGGATGGCTCTTTATGATCAATGATAAGTAATAAATGAAGAACAATTGAAACACAATAAATGAGGGCAATAAATCAAAAGATCAACAGTAGAGAATGTTTAAGTTTAGAGGGCATAGAATGTTCTTTTTCTTGTATTGAATATCCTATATGTTACAAAATGACAAAGGTCCCCTTTATATAGAAAGGGGAATCCCAACATAGTACATATGCATTTATTACAAAGATACACAGCTGGTACAACTATTTAATGTCACGGTACAGACTTGCACTATTCTTGTAGACTTGGTCAGCTCTAACCACGTGCTTTTTGGGAATTTCCGTTTGTCTACGATAGTCACCGATTTGCACTGCCCCGAGGTCGATCGTAGGCAACCCTTGGGGTCGATCTTCGAACTGTATCTCGAGCCTTCCTAAGACGGGCTGTGTAGTGTCGTAATAGTCATAAAATCAGACTCACCGATTTAGCCGTATACAACGTTCGTAGTTAGTTCTTATTTACTGCATTCACATTAAGTAATAGTTAGTTAGTAAACATCCAATCTTTTATCTAAATATCTTGGGAAGTTGATTATGTGGAATTGTGTGAGTCTCATAGTTGTGATTGATAGATTAATTCCCTGTGGGATTCGACTCCGGACTTGTTAACGGAGTATATTTGCAACGACCGCTTTATCCTTTTTATAAAACATAGTTAGGCGTGATCATCGGTCTTCAAGTAAATCTTATAATTAATCATTAGTGGTTGAAGCATCGAATTTAATAGTACAAGATTTCCAAATTCGACAATTAGCCTTGGCTATTCGACAACTAGTAAGATACCATCTTTTTTGAAAAGTTTATTTGCCCTCAATCTATTGATTTTGATTCAAAAAATCATTAACAAAGGTGTTTGAAAAGAATCAAATTCTATTGACAAAGTAATAAAAGAATATCCCATTATTCACCTTTTTTTTAAAAAAAGATCAGACTTTAATTAAATCTTTTACTCAAATAAATACAGAAGAAGAAACAGACTCAAAACTGACACGCACACGCATTCAAAAGAAACGGAACACACGAGTCAGTTGCAAAAAGGAGATTTTTTACACACGCGCGCAGCGATCCATCCAAAATGAGCGGAAGCGAAGGAAGCTCCGGCTCCGCTGCCGGCTGCGGAGAAGCTGTCGCACCGGTAGCAGCGTCAACGGAGAAGAAGAAGGAGAAGTCAAGAGTAAGCAAAACATCGCAAATTCTATGGCACGCTCACCATAACGATGCAGCCGCCGTTCGGAAGCTTCTAGAAGAAGATCGGACGCTTGTTCAAGCTAGGGATTACGATAATCGCACTCCGCTTCATGTTGCGGCGTTACATGGCTGGATCGATGTTGCGAAGTGCTTGATCAATTATGGCGCCGACGTCAACGCTCAGGATCGTTGGAGAAACACGGTAAGATTTGTGTATTTGTTATTTTTTGGTAAATTTTGTATGGTACATGTTATGCGTATACACTTTTATTAGTTGTGTGTGTATATTTATGAAACTGATAGTTGGTAGTATCACAGTAATTTGTTTTACCTCTTACTGATTTTGGAGCAATTATAAGCTGTTGATCTCTTAGTAATACAAAAGCTTCTGCTATTACTGAAGTTATATCTTCTTAATGAAACGAAAATTTAATCATCAGGAATTTGAATTTGAATTTGAGTCTTCAGCTATTAAATGATGTCTTGTGATAAGTTGCAGTATTAACGGGATTCGACTATTGCACTGGACACCTGGTACTTCCCACTAGCACAGGCAGATGGGAAGAAATGACCTAGCAGAATTTGAGCTCTTGTCTCCGAGATTTCCACCCACTTCTTTTACCCTAGGCCATATCCTTAGGTGCCAGTTCAGCCATGTTATTTTGTACTCCCTCCGTTCCAATTTATGTGAATCTATTTCCTTTTTGGTCCGTTCCAAAAAGAATGACCCCTTTCTAAATTTGGAAACAATTTTGCTTAAACTTACAATTCTACCCTTAATGAGAAGCTTTTATAACCACACAAATACTCTAGGCTCCTTTTTGACTTGTTTAGGACTACAAATTCCAAAAGTTTCATTTTTTTTAAACTCCGTGCCCAGTCAAACAAGTTCACATAAATTGAAACGGAGGGAGTAATTAATAGGAATAGTTTTTACAAGTAACTGACCTTTTTTATAGCATTGATGATCCAATTGATAGTTCATTTATGAATGCATGTAAAATTAAGAGTGTGATTTAAAAGAGTGCTAGTTATCCGCTTTCCCTAGGAGAATCGAGTACCATCCATCTCTCTGGTTTTGTGTGTTCATCTACATTTTGAATCTTTTCCATGTGCCTGTTGTGACACTGACTTTTCTATGCAATCCTTGACTCTCAGTTAGTTTCACTTATCTGCTGTTTTTGTCTAAGTTTCCTATTGTTTGTGACAGCCTCTAGCCGATGCAGAAGGAGCTAAGAAACATGGCATGATTGAATTGTTAAAGACATATGGTGGACTATCTTACGTGAGTTTCACTCCTTGTCCTTTTGATATATCTAACTTCTCGTAATGGTCGTTTGCCATTTGAAAAAGCTTGTAGTTATCGGCATTTGATGCATCAACTTGTTCTTAGGTTAACAGATATATTAGCTAGCATATTTATCGGGCTCCAACCTCTGTTTCCATCCAGGTCTGTGGTTGATGATCTAGCAGAGTTGTTTATTAACTAACTGATCTTGTTCTTACATTTCCCATGTTGTTAAAGGCATGCTTGATTTGCAGTTAAGACCTAAAGCTAGGTGCAGCATAATTTGGGCGCTATGCCTCTCTTAGGTAGCGGTTTTGGTGTAGGCACCAAGGTTCTAAGGGTGCACAAGTAGCAATGAACTGCTTTTCTGTGGCGAAGAGGGGCTGCTGGACAGTAAAAAGAACCAGCAAAGTGATATATTAACTGTTAAGCAAATGTTATGGATGACTTCTCCCACACGGTAAAAGAAAGGATTCCATATGGAAGTCTATGTTAGTAATTAGGAATAGAAATTGGAAACTTAGCATCAGAAAACTAGTCAATAAATCTATAAGTGAGAAACTTAAAACTGCTCAATTTGACCCATCTGTTCTAGCCTTGTTGAGTAGACTTACCTACATTGTATTGTCAGCTCTTTTTTGTATAACTACTACATACACGAGAGACTTCCCCAAATCCAAAAAATTATTTACTTTGTCGAAAAAATCTCATTGACATTAGCCTTTCTTCAATCAGGAATGGCAATAGGGTGGGGCGGGGCGGGTGCAGTGCCGTTTGAGTCTTAACCCACAAAATTTCAACCCACCCGCCCGCATAATTTTTTTAAATTGTTTTCAACCCGCCCCTCCCCGCTTAAGAACTTTTTTTTATCCATTTTGTTAATTAGTTAAACAAAATTAGAGTTATACTATAGGTAATTATCTTATTTAGTGTAGCTTCTCAAATTAAATTGACATCTCCTTGCTTTTTTCCTACAGCACAAAAAGTTGGAGCTAAATTATAGGTAATCAAAAGCTTATAGAAATGAAATAGATGATGAAAAATTTGCTATGCCAATCAGTTTGGAAGAGATGCTTTTTCAAACAGTGTGTTCATTTTTTTATCCCTGAGATAATTAAAATTTTAGTATCTGAATTATAAAAAGAAAATAGATACTATTTATTTACTTTCTTCCATTTTGTTACTATTTTGACTTACGCCTCATTTCTGAACCCAACAAACCAGAAACGAAAAGAAACTTAAACAACAACAACAACAACAAAAAACCAGTATTCCTACAAGTGGGGTCTAGGGAGGGTATTGCGTGCTCAGAGCTTACCCCTACCTTGTGAAAGTAGAGAGGTTATTACCAATAGACACTCGTCTCAAGGAATAGTGCAAAAGCAACAAACAATTACTACAACAAGGTAATAGGATAACGGAAGAAAACGACACAACATGTAATAGAAAATATCCTAGAATAAGAAAATACAAGAATACTACCAATACTACGGGTAGGACTAGGAGAAACGCTCATGTCAACCTTTAACCCTAACTCTCGACCTCGTCACCTTCCTATCGAGAGTCATGTCCTTGGCAAGTTAAAGCAATGACATGTTCTGCCTAATCACCTCTCCCCCGTACTTCTTTGGCCTACCTCTATCCCTCCTTAGACCCGCCATGATCAACCTCTCACACCTTCTAACGGGGGCATCTATGTTTCTCCTCTTCACTTGCCCGAACCATCTCTGCCTCGATTCTCTCACCTTGTCCTCCACAGGGGCCACTCTCACCTTGTCCCAATAACTTTGTTCCTAATTAGTATGTCCACACATCCATCTCAACATCCTCATTTCTGCTACTTTCAACTTCTGGACGTGAGATTTATTGACATGCCAATACTTAGCCCCATACAATATAGTCGGTCTAACCACCACTTTATAGAACTTGCCTTAAGTCTTGGTGGTACGTTCTTATCACACAAAACACCAGATGCGAACCTCCATTTCATCCACCCGCTCCAATACAATGTGTAACATCCTTGTCAATCTCTCTGTTGCCTTGGATTACAGACCCATGATATTTAAAACTATCTCTCTTGGGGATGACTTGTGTATCAAGCTTCACTTCCAATTCTACTTCATGTGCCCCATCATTGAACTTGCATTCAAGTATTCTGTTTTCGACCTACTCAACTTGAAATCTTTGGACTCCAGAGTCTGTCTCCAAACCTCCGACCTAGCGTTAACCCCGCATCACGTCTCGTCAATCAGCACCATGTCATTTGCAAATAACATACACCACGACACCTCCCCTTGGATGTGTCGCGTGAGCACATCCATCGCTAGGGCAAGAAACTTAAAACATAAAAAGAACTGTTGAGTAAGTTTTAGATCAAATTTTAACAATCAGGACTAATATTTTCGAATCAAATTTCACAAAGTATGAATAAGTTTTTTTCTAATATTCAACGAGATTTATGATATCTAGTATATCTTGGAACTTCCGTTTTGTTATGTCTTCCCCCAGAATTTCAACTTCAGGGTAAAACCCAGTTGTGTCTTACCTCAACCCACAACCGCCCCGCCCCACTTCAGATTTTAAGAAGATTTGTTCCAAACCGTGCCACCCTACACCCGCTTAAGCTGTAAATTGCACCGCACCGCACTGCATAGGCTGTAACTGGTCCCGCCCTATTCTTTGATTAGCAAAATCTTTAACATTTTTGGCTTAAACTACTAGCAAAAGCTTGACGATTTTCTACGTTTTCCACCTTTAGAAACAGTGAATCTTTTCCTGGTTTTGTTCTCTTTTTAAGTATTGATTAATATATCCAGACATGATATATTCTCCATTTCAGTCAAATTATGTTGTTGATTGTTGATTACCTAGGGAAGAGACAGTTATTGGATGATGACCCAAACCATATGTAGATTGACGGCATGATTTAGTAGACCATTGACCTAAGTTGGGCAAAAATCTTATACTTTGCAAATAACTGATTGGTGCTCTCGCCTTAACAGCGAGCCGAGAGCTAATGGTTGTTGGTTGCTACCAGTGGCGAAGCCAGAAATGTTTTCAAGGGTGTTCAGATTTGAAAGAACCAAAAAACATTTCCGACAAAGGGTGTTCAATATATTTTATACATCTAAAATCAATATTTTACTTGTATATACAGTGTAATTTTTCGGTGAAGGGTGGTCAGTTGACCACCCTTTGTAAAATGTGGCTTTGCCCCTGACTATAGTAAGAAAATAAACTGAACAGCCTTGTGCAGGATGTGCAATGCATATCTTCCAAGTTATTGAACACCTTTCTTACCTTTGTCTTGTTCAGCCACTTCAAGATTTTCTTTACAAAATTATTGAGGATTACTTGATTTTTTCTGAATATGCAAATAGTGTCTTCAGAGGATTTGTCTTTGAAAGCCTCTAATGTATTAAGATAATGCTGCAGGGGCAAAATGGAAGCCATTTTGAACCAAGGGCTGTTCCACCCCCTCTACCAAAGAAGTGTGACTGGGAGATTGATCCTGCTGAGCTGGACTTCTCAAATTCTGTAATCATTGGAAAGGTATGATTGGCTATGTTAGAAGTGACTGCTAATAAGCTTGTTGGAGGTTAAATTGAAGTCTGTTTAAGCTGCCTTATCCAGTGTCTTTTCAAATGAATTGACAACTTCTTTTTGTGTTATTTAAATAAAAGCTTTTTACCTCTGTGTTGTTCGTCTTTTCTGAGAGGTTTATCCAAAAACATAGGAGCAATTGAAGCTGAGTTTGTGATGGTTAAGCTAGTACTTGTTCTGTGGAGTGTTGTCGAATGAAAAATCTCAACCGCGTTAAGCTTTCTAATTAAAAAGATGTGAATAATTATATAGAATATAACTAGTTTTGCAGTGTGTTTAGCATTTCATTACATTCCAAAGTAGAAAGTATCTCATAATTAGGAAAGACGGACCATTTTTTGTGTTTGGGGCTGTCAGCCGAGGTGTTTCTTGATTGTTGCTTTCCTTTAGTAATTTTATGCTCTGTTTATAGTTTAAGAACTGTATGAGAATTCTATTTCCTTTGTTAGCCTTAATATGCAGCTATTATATTCCTGGGCCTACCCACAAGAAAAGGGAGGGACAGTCTCTGGTGCGAAGTTGGCTGTCCATTTTGCTTCAAATCGTTTTATCTTATTAACTATTTTTTTATTCTGTCGTATTTGATTCTGATTGCTTAATCTGCTTCTTATCCTGGTCAAGGATTTACCAGTGAGGTTGCAATTTATGTATCTAATATGGATGGAAGCTGATATTGATAGGGGTCTTTTGGTGAGATATTAAAAGCTTGCTGGCGTGGAACACCTGTAGCTGTTAAACGCATCCTCCCAAACCTTTCAGATGATCGATTGGTGATGTAAGTTTCCTTGAGGGGTTAGCACTACAACATCCTCTATATATGATTTTGGTTTGTTGTGCTGTCATTAAATCTTACCTTATCAAAAAAATGTGTTGTGCTGTCTGCTATTGTTGTCAAGTTTCACAATTTTTTTTCTTTTTTGGGTTGGTTG
>ML274126.1:0-11083 GCA_005239495.1 Nicotiana undulata | reverse complement strand
GGGGGGGGGAAATGGAAACTTATTTGGTCTCCTATGTTATATTTAGACCTTTAAAGCTTTCCATGTCCTTGACCAAAACAATAATATTAACAAGAAGATGCTGCTTTTGCAAACAAGTCACATCCTCTAATGGTCAATCAATCATAGCATATTTGCAAAGAATAAGGTTTCTATTTACTCTGCTAATATTGGAAGAAGAACCGAAATTAAAGTGGACCAAAGCTTTATATGTTACCTAAGCCTGTCAACATTCCCAATTCACAATTGTTTCTCTTTAAGCTTGATACGGATTTATATAATTTTATAAGTAGGCTGTTACTTAGACTCTCTACAGTTGATTAATTTTTGATATTTTACTATTTTATGGGTTCTGCCTGATTTAATTCCTTTCTTGCAGTCAGGATTTCAGGCATGAGGTAAATTTGTTGGTGAAGCTCCGTCATCCAAATATAGTGCAATTTCTTGGAGCTGTTACTGAGAAAAAACCCTTAATGTTAATAACTGAATACTTAAGGGGGGTATGTGGTTACCTTTTTTCCCTATATTTTGAAGTGAACATTGAAGTATTTTCTTTATATTATGAAGTACCTGTGCTAATTTGGTGCATATATTGTTGTAGGGTGATCTGCATCAGCACCTCAAGGAAAAAGGTGCTCTTAGTCCATCGACAGCAATCAATTTTGCTATGGATATAGCAAGGTAGTTGGATATAGCACTCCATACTTCATTTTCCTTGAAAAACTCAAAATTCTCTTATTGTCTTCTGATTCTTGAAACTCATGTGTGCTATGTTTTGAGTTGCCTATCTGTCCCGACTGATGTGGTCAACATGATTGATGGACTAAATGTCACTCGGTCTGTTGCGATTTACCTTCTGTCCAAAACTCATCTTATTCACAGTTAGCTGGTCTGTTGAACTTTTTTGTTGGGGAAATGCCAAAGTGCATCCAGAAAATGGTCCTGATGACGTGAACAAGTTACTATACTAGTATACTCTTAGTATCTCTTTCTGAACTGTGGCATAGCTTCTATGATTTTCGTCTTCTCTTCATACCATTTTATGAGAAATGCTGTTGTTATCTGGCTTTTAGCCCAAGATTGCAATACCGGGTTTTCTATTAAAAAAAAGGAACAGCAATGCATAGTTTACTTATGTTATGTTTGATGTTTCTGTGGGCAGAGGCATGACTTATCTTCACAATGAGCCAAATGTTATAATCCACAGAGATCTAAAGCCCAGGTCTGTTTTTCTCTCAACATGGTTCTGCTATATGTTACATGTTGCTATCACCTACGGGGATCTTATTGTTTAATGAGAATGATGCTACCTTTTTATTTGTTATGATTCAATTAGCTTTAGTGCTGAATGTGTCAATGTTTCTAGGAATGTTCTTCTTGTCAACTCCAATGCAGACCATTTGAAAGTTGGAGACTTTGGATTAAGCAAACTAATCAGGGTTCAGAACTCCCATGATGTTTATAAAATGACTGGGGAGACGGGGAGCTGTAAGTGGCAATTTCATATTTCTCCCTCGAATGATTGACATATTCTTTCAAATGTGTTATTTATTTGTGATATCTTCTTCTGTAATCGAAAAATAGATCGCTATATGGCCCCTGAAGTTTTCAAGCACCGGAAATATGACAAGAAAGTCGATGTGTTCTCTTTCGCAATGATCTTATATGAGGTAATTATTACTTTTGGGCTCTGCCTGTTAGGATTAGGTATAGCATTATCGATGAAACAAATAACTGGTCAACGAATTTTCTACTGGTGCAGATGCTAGAAGGTGATCCACCATTATCCCACTATGAACCATATGAAGCAGCCAAGTACGTGGCAGAAGGACACAGACCTATTTTCAGGGCAAAAGGTTTTACCCCAGAATTGAAAGAGTAAGTGCAAACTGGATCTTGATACTCCCACTTTTGAAGCATATACTTTTAGCTATGTATGACTCAATGAATAAATTAGTGGATGGGGTGGGGTTACAACATTGACAAATGTGGCAGAGTTGGAAGATGAGCTATAATATCGCAGGAGCACGGTGCAGTAGCTGGGTGTATTGAAATCATTTATAGGTATTAATGCATGGTAAAGATTCTGGTAGGGGTGGAATGGGATTGCCAAAACTGAGATTACTTGCTGTGAAGTTCCTCTTTCAGTGAGTTGTAGGCATCTTAACTGCAGAGGAAATAGAAATAACTATGAAGGAGAGTAACTACTGAAGCAACATATGCAGCACGTTAAAGTTCTTTGTTATTAGACTTGATCAGCAAATTTTCTTTGTGAAGTGAAACATGAGAAATATTTTTGAGCATGGGAAAATTATCCTATGGTTTAGAGAAGAGATCATTTTAGCATCTATTAGATCTTTTGTGAAGTGAAAACATGAGAAATATTTTTTTGTCCTCTTGCGACCTTAGGCTTCAAATATGCACTGCAAGGTTTATTTCTTTTTACTATTTGCCAAGGCAAAAAGATAGTGGTCAGGGCTTTGTTTTGCTAAATCCAGCTAATTTTTTGCAGGTTGGTGGAGCAGTGTTGGGCACCAGATATGAACCAGAGACCTTCATTTTTGGAGATCTTAAAAAGACTTGAAAAAATTAAAGAAGCTTTACCCTCAGAGCATCATTGGCACATTTTCACTTCATGACATCAAATCCAAGAGTTGACCGCGTATTGAGTTGAATCCTCCCATCAAACTTGCTTTTGAAATTGATATGTTCGTATGATTGTGCATAGGATCAACTGGCTAGGGTCTGCTAATACTGTTGCTATACCAATTCTTTATGCCCCGCTCGACGTTCCAGATATGGTCGTTGTAGATTTGTTCAACGTATTTCCGAATATACCCAAATAGAACTGTGTGGTCAATAGACCTGTAACAAAATTTATTAGTTCTGATTGTCAGATTTTCTATCCTCAATCCATCTGTATTTTTTTTTTTAAATTCCCAGTTGTGTACCTGAAAATGAACGTAGCAACTGTATTCTGTTTTTACCGTTATACTCTTTGGTTAAATTATAAAACTCTTGACGGTTTTGATAGGCAATTCATATTTTATTATAGCCTACAGACATCACCGGTCCCAAGCAAAGCTGAAATGTCTGGTGAGCAAAGAAGTTAAAAGGAAATCACTGATTTATCTATTCACACATTCATTCTTCTATAGAAAGAGTTACTTCTTAAATTGCTTGCATTGACAGTTAATGTATTTCTTCTATTGCTAAGCATGTTTTGTATCCTGTCCAACTATTAGATTTGTCAATTCCTCAGCTGCGGAAAGGGTGAAGAGCAAATAACTCTCCATCCCATTTCATAAAATAAAACTTGTCATCGTAAACATGCGACTATACAATTATGTCATCAACGATAAAATGAAAATTTTAATATTAAATTATTTTTAAATGTAGAAATGTGCTATGCTCTTCGACAGATAAAGAGGACAATGTCACATAAATAAGAAAACACGAGCATGGCAGTGCCAACTTCATTGACAATCCAAGTAACTCTCTATCACAATTAACTCAAAACATTGTATTCCCTCTTCAACTGTAATCTATGGAAAATTCTACACATACATGGAGTACTATAAGCTAGCAGAAAAATATTAGATAAGCTTTTTCTTTTCGAAAAAGGTCTTCAAATGCCACAACTGCAACCCAGCCACAGATAAACATATTAAGATTGACAAGCCAGTCATCCAAGCCATTTTGGAGTTGGTGGATCTGTTCAGATTCTGCATTTCAGCTTCCCTACAACATGCGGAAAAATTATCAAGCTTATGTTCATGAGGATTGTAGTTAAATGTAACAAGATTGCTTTAAATGATATGTTCGTGAGGATTGTTAACGAAGGATAAACTCACCTTTCACGGAGAAAAAACATCTCATCGTGGATGGCTTGAACATTTTCATACATCTTCTTTAGTTCAAATTCCATTACCTATTAAGATGACAAGATGAAAGAGCATTACATTAGCTTCAACTCAAAACTCCTAAAAGGTGCAGTCATGAAATTCATTGTCAACAAAAAAGATGCTCTCTCTTCCCCACAACTCTCCGTTCTTCCCTAATTACCACCTTCAGAAGCCCTTTCGTCTCAGGCACAAAGTTAATATAACTGAACATTTGAAATGTGAGAAAAAGTTTCTGCCGACAATCTCTTTCTTGTATTATAACTGCAGATCACTTTTACTGCGTTTAAATGAAAGATACAAACCAATACCAAATGTGTCCCATAAAGATTCTTAGTTTTATATCAAGAGTAAGAGGAGCTTTAAGCAATCAAACAGATATAAAGTACATGCCAACACAAAAATGAAACAGGAAACCCCATATGCATTTCACAAGTGATGAACAGATCCACAAGCCCATAATCTTCTATCTCAAGGTTGATATGAACTGTGACATATCAACTTTAGAAAGTGGAACATCAAGTGAATCCACTTTATGTAGTGATACTTCAACTCAAGCATCTACCCAGGTGAAGACTATCTGGTTCTTTAAATTATTAGTATAAATGAAAAAATAAAGTTCACCATCAGCATTATGCTGTAGAGGACAAGCTAACAAAAGGTTTGCGGCACAAACTTCTGTGTCAGTGAAAAGAATTATGCTGCTGTCCAGTAAATTAAAGCCTAAAGTCCACGATTTCAAAGTCCATAGAGCCACCAAAATCTAAGCTAAACAGTCCTGTCATGACTTGTACCGAGAAGGTGAAAATGTAATTAAAAATAGAAAAACGTTGAGAATGCCATGAATTTTGTTTTATTTTTTGTGGTGTGAAATAATTTGTTAAGTCTTAAACAATGCAAATTCCACGTATACAGCCACACTTGCCAGAAAATAGAAATACACTCCGAATCCATAACAAAGACACAACAATCAGCCCATCAATGTGTTCTATATCCACATGTATGCTATCATAGAACAGTTAGACGTATAACATACGCCTGTTGCATTTGATTTTACAGCAGTTTATTTCCTTCTCTCCATTTGGATCCGTCCAAATTTAAAACTCATTCATACAAAAGGTAATACTACCTTTTTCTTAAATAAGTAAGCCGAATGGAGCAAATATTAAAAACAGAAAGATAAAGAGACCATAAAATCAGTGGCGGATGTACATGGAGACTTATAGGTGCTTGAGCACCCATTACTTTTAACCGGATTTAGTAAATTTGCATAGAAAATTATAAAAATACTTAGATAAATATAGAGTGAGCACCCATAACTAAACTCCTTTTTCCTCTTCTTTTGGATTTTTTATCGGCGAGCACCCATCACTTTAAAATTCTAGATCCGCCACCGCATAAAATACACGTCAAACATGAGTTACTTGCATGACGCTCTAACAAGGAAATTCTTGTTCTTACAACTCCCTCTCTCTCTCTGAGACACACAACCTTATACAAGGTGTACTAAAGCTTTAATTGAGCTCGCAAACCTGATCCCAAGATTCTCTTTATTTTGGTATAGAAATAAAAGACTCTTGACTATTGATCAAAACAAAGAAAAGTGAAGGAATCTTAATTAAGAATAACGGAATGCAGAAAATTTTAATTGCAAATACGAAGAGAATACATGAAAAATATTTTTTGAAGAGACCCTTGTTATCCGTAGTGTTTCCAAGAACCAAATCTACAACACTTATGGAAGCACGCATCCTTTCATCTACCTCTCTGGAGGATTGAGCCATAGGCTGTAAGGTATTAAAATTCTAGTGACGTGGTTTAATTTCACTACCTCTTTTGATAACAGACTGACCTGAAACTAAAATAAAACTTACTAAGAGCCTAAAGGCGTTGTAGGCTTTTTATTCTTTTACTGAAAGTAACAAGAATTTGGCAATAATATCCGGCTTATCCGAGTCAGGCCTTCATAGGGGTAAAATGTTTATAGCCTATTCTCCCTTCTGTTCTATTCCGGAGGAGGAAAATAGAAGTGCTTACAACATCATTTGCTATAGCAGATTCTCCAGCAAAAGCAGTACACACTAACTCCTAAAGTTCATGCTGACATGCATGCAGCAACATGAATTTCATTATATGCGCAAACAAATGCACAGTACATTAATACCTTGATTAAAATGTGAGATGATAAATCTATTAGCACTTTTTTTGGCATCCTATTGGTTTTAAAAGCTATTCATTCACTAGAAGTTCATTCCATGTCACCTCTTTCTACAACGAGTTTCATCTAGTAGAGATTCCAACATTGAGGGCATTAATCATTAATGGGGTGAGAAGGGCTCGAACTCTCTTTTTCTCAATCAAAAAAAAAAGAGGGGATGCAACTCTTGACCACACATCGGAAGCTATGAGCCACATGCGGTAGTCAACTGAATATCACCCCTCGAAGGAGATCGAGGAACTCAAGGGTGACATCGCGGTGCTGCTCAATGCGGATGAGGACTGCAACAAGCTAATGTATGCAATATTGCAATAGAAGCAACATGATGGTGGCAATTACCACCGTGCAAGCACGGATCAACATTCTGAAGGCAACTAATAAATTGCTTTTATTTTTTTTTACTTATCCAAAAAACTAATTGTAAATCGATAAGCGCGAAGAATTGTTCTTAATAAAGGGAACTGAAAGTATATCACTTCATAAGACGTTCCCAAATTCTGGTATATAACAACTATTGCTAATTCTAAAAAAGTTGGAATCCTCTATACAATACCTTATCTATCAAATAATTGAAAGCCCTCAAACTAAACAGCATCCATAATTTTTCATGTTTTCTTCTCATGGAAAGGTGACAAAAGCAAATGGTTGGCTTGAACTAATGATGTGGTCCATGAGACTTCTCGAATGCAAATTTTTGTAGAACGGTCTATCATGCACAAGGGATGCTTATGAGCTATACAAAGTTCCAGTCTAGGACTATTTCTCATTAAACCTAAGGATGAGTACAAACTGCCATATCGTCTAGGCAAAAGCATATTCAACACAAGTATATGTGGAATTGAGAGAACTTTAGCAAAAGAAGAAAGCGGGCTTACTTCAACAGAGCCTTTCTTGGCAACATTTGTCCAATCCTTAGCAGCAAAACCAGTCTTCCAGTCCAAATCAACGGTAACAGTTACAGGGGGCTTGTGATCAGCAGCAAAGAAGCAAGTCATATAATCCCCAGCTTCTGCAGTCTCAAAAGCAAAATGCCCTTCAGCAACATTGTCCGATTGGTGATAGGTATTTCCATATGTTGATGTCACCTAAATTACACATATCAGTTATTAGTTCATCTTCATCGAAACCAGAAGAAGCATATTCACTTGAACAAAATAATCAATCAAACATTTTTTTACTAATACCTTAACAACTCAAGCTTTCACGGGTTTTGGAGTGAAATGGGCCAGTATAGACAGAAACATACAGAGATTGAAGCATAGTTGATTGATTGGTAAATTCAAAATTGAAGCTTTACAAACTCCAGCACAAAATTCACGGCTCAAACCAAATTACACAGATCAAGTTATTAGTTCATCCAAACAAGAAAAAGCATTTTTTTATTGTTATAAACAAGAAAAAGCATAGTCAATTGAACAAGATAATCAATCAAACTAATTTTCACTGATACACTTAAACTCAATCTTTCATCATATTGGAATAACAACAACAACAACAACAATAACCCAGTAAAATCCCGGGGATCTTTTCACCATATTGGAATGAATTGGAATAATACATTACAGAGATTGAAGCATAGTTGATTAATTGGTAAATTCAAAAATTGAATCTTTACAGCTTCAATTCACAGTTCTAACTAAAACATCAACATGTACAAACCACTCTTGATTATCCAAAAATTAACCGAAAGCTCAATTTTTTACCTTAAAAAGATCAAACAAAGAAAAAACATTTGCTTAAATAGTAAATAAATCAATTAAAATTAAAGTTTTACAACTCCAACATAAAATTCAGAGTTCTAACAAAAAAATCCAACATTTACTGACCATATTTGGTTACCCAAAGATCAACAAAAGACTCAAACTTAAACATAATAAGATCAAATAAATAAGACCCATTTGATTAAATAGCAAATAAATCAATAAAATTGAATCTTTACAACTCCAGCATAAAATTCACAGTTCTAACCAATACATCCAACATGCACAAACCATTCACAATTCCCAAAAAGACTCAAATTTTAACATAAGCAGATAAAATAATGAAACCCCGTTAGCTTAAATAGCATATAAATCAATAAAATAGTAAAAATTACCCTGACTGTAACTTTGTGAGTATCAGGCAAAGGGTAGCCTTCATTGGGGTTAACAATATGGTATTTGCCTACAGTCATAGCATGGCTTTTAATATCTTCAGCTATGCATTTGGTCTGACCCGATTGCAATTCAAATCGAAGGGATTCCACTTGGGTCGATATAAACCCTAAAATTAGGACCAGAAATAAGGTGTTTCTTCTCTGAATCATCATACTACTGTAAGATTTTAGGAGGAAAAAGAAAAAGAATGAAGGGAAATTAAAGAAATAATTGCTAGATTTTCAAGTGATGGTGGGGTTGGGAATGTTGGTCCGGAGAAGAGATGAGGAATATTGGAGTATAGTATAGTATTACTATAAAAAAGAAAAAAAGGTTTTGTTTTCTTGATGTCCCCTCGAGGGATTTCTGATCTACAATTCTAGTACGTCATATTATCTCCTTTTCAATTTTCTTTCTTACGGAAAAGGGTTAAAAAATACTTCCTTTACTATTCGAAAAATTATTATTTATACCTTCGTTATACTATTGATCCATTAAAATCCCGACATTATAGAATTGATAAAAAAGTACCTTTGCCTGTAAATGTCACTGTAACGATCCGGTCGGTCGTTTTGAGAGTTAGCGCTCTGATCCCCTAATAATTATTTTTCCCATATCTATTTCTGCTTTTGGGACTTGTCAGAACGTTGAGTGATGAAATTCGGAGAGTTTTTGGACACATAGTCCTTATATGTGAGTTTAGGCTTTAGAAATCGGGTCGTAGTTGGAATTGTGTGAAGACGGATCTGGAATGGAATTATGTCGACTCCGTTAGCTCCGTTGGGTGATTTCGATGTTAGGAGTGTGTTCGGAATATGTTTTCGAGGTCTGTAGTATATTTAGGCTTGAATTGGCGAAAGTTGGAATTTCGGCGATTTCGACCGATAGGTAAAATTTTGATATCGGGCTCGGAATGGAATTCTGGAAGTGACAGCATGTCCGTAATGTCGTTTATGACCTGTGTGTAAAATTTGAGGTCATTCAGACTAGTTTTGACGTGTTTCGGCATCGGTTGTGGAATTTGGAAATTTCATAAGTTCTTAGGCTTGAATCCATGCATAATTGGTGATTTTGATGTTTTGGGGTGTGTTTTGAAGAGTCGACCAAGTTTGAATGAAGTATTAGGAGTGGTTGGTAAGTTTGGTTGGGGTCCCGGGGGCCTCGGGGATGTTTCGGATGCTCAACGGGTGATTTTGGAACTTGGAGCACAGCTGAACCATTGCTGGTTCTGGCGTCTCGCACCTACGATGGATTTTTCGCAGGTGCAGACACATAGGTCCGGAGGAGGGGCTCGCAGGTGCGGAAAGTGGTTAGGGCTGCCAGGCTCGCAGGTGCGGAGCCGCAGATGCGACCCCAGGTGTGTTAAGTGACTTTCGCATCTGCGATGGAGTTTCCGCATGTGCGGTCCCATAGTCGCAGGTGCGGAATCCCTAGACTGTTATACCAAAAATCCGAGGGTTTGAAATTCATATCTCCTAAAACGATTTAGAACTCGGGTTTTGGCGATTTTCAGTGGGTTTTGAAGAGGAGCTTCATAGGTAACAATTTCTAACCTTAATTCACTTGTATATCATTAATCTCTAGCAATTTCCTCAATCTAATCAATGCATTTGGGTGAAAAATCATGAAATGGGATGAAGGTTCCCAAAGTAGAAATCTGAGGATTTAGGGAGATTTTGATGTTGGATTTCGATGATTCTTGTTCGAGTGAGTTCGTGAATGAATGAGTATTCAGAATTGGTAATTTTTATCCGTTTCCGAGACGTGGGCGCGAGGGACTTTTTGGCTAAATTTCCTAATTTCGCGTATTAGCTTCGAACTTATTAGCTATTTTGGTTCCTTGAGTTGATATTTACTTTATGCAATCAAATTGAATAGATTTGGGCCACCCGGAGTCGGATACTCGTGGCAAGAGCGTGGTATTGAGTTGATTAGCAGAGTCGAAGTAAGTGGCTTGCCTAACTCTGTGTTGGAGACTTCCCCTTAGGTTGTTTTGATACCGTTTTTGTTAAATGAGCGTCGTGTACGTGAGGTGACAAGTGCGTACATGGGCTATTGTTTCTAAAACTCCACTTTTCCTTCATGACATAAATTATTTTATCCCTATTTTATTGCTTCATGTACTAACTGTGTAGTTTAGCTTAGGAATAAGCATGCCTACCTGTTTTACTTGAGTTTCCCCTAAATTGCTACTATTTGCACCATGTTTAGGTAGTTTTATCCGTATTTACCTGTGATTCCTCCTGAACTGTTTTAAATAATCTGTATCCGGTATTCATTGGCATTGCATATTTAAATTGGGACTACTGACGAGATTCCGGGAGCTTTCCCCCTGTACTGCATCGCATATTGAAATTGGGACTACGGACGAGATTCCGGGAACTTTCCCCCTGTACTGCATCGCATATTTAAATTTGGACTATGGACTAGATTCCGGGAGCTTTCCCTCTGTTACTGCATTGCAAATCTGCTACTGCGAGATACGCCGTGCTGAGCCGAGGTGTCACGACCCCAAATCCTAACAGGCCGTGATGGCGCCTATGGTGGAACTAGGTTAGCCGACCATCACTTTACTACGCGTTTATTCAATTATCACAGTTCACAATTAAATAATAAGCAAGCAACCACATCATAATTAATATAAATAAGTCTTAGCGTCCCCTTAATATTCTAAACAAACCTCCCAAGACCTGGAGTCAATAGTCATGAGCATCTATGGAAATAAATCTAACTCTGCTAAAACTATGATATATATGTCTCTGAATCAAATGCTAAAACTAAATAAGGAAGGGAAATGGAGAAGTTGTGGA
>ML274121.1:0-35255 GCA_005239495.1 Nicotiana undulata | reverse complement strand
GAATAAAGCTATAGACAAACCCTGTTCAAGTCATTCAACACTCAAATCTCCACTGTCTTTTGCCCTTTCTTCTTTTCTCTTAAAAATTAAAAATGTCGCCTCCTTCATCTGATTCTCAAAATTGTGACTACGATGAAGGAGTATATGAGTCTGATTCTCCACCGGTATACAATTCTGAATCCTCTAAGACACCTGAAACCCCTGAATACCATGATGCTCTTAAACCTACACCAAACCCTATCCCAGCCCCAAAACCCTGTCGTGTCAAGGTTCTTGAACAAAAATCTGTGGCTTTAGGGTCACGAGCAAAGTTCTTGGAAGATTTATTACAGGATGAAGAAGAACCCAAACCTGATTCATCCAGTGAATCATTTAAATCAGCACATGAGGATGATGCACCTGGTTCCTCAAGTGCTGAGAAAGGTAATACTGAAGTTACCTCTGTGTTAAATTCTGAAAATAGATTTGTGCTGGTTGGGTCTGTGGTGGATGTGGAAGTGCCAAGTGGGCCAAGAAAAACTAGGAAAATTCTTGAAAATGAGGGGGATGCAGGTGTGAGGGGATCTGGGAAGGATGGTTCCATACTTGGTATTTGTGGCCCCCTTCCTGAGAATCTTGAAGATGATGTCGTAGTGATAGGGGGAACTAATGAAGTTGAGGAAGCTGCTGCTGGATTAGAACATCTTATGAAGGAGATAGATGATCGTGTTTCTTCTGGGGAAGAAACCTTGGCTGAGAGACTTAAGAAACTGGGGGACTCATACAACCCCAAGAAGAGAAGGACTCCCAAGTCCATCAAGTCTAAGGCCTCAAAGAAAAGGAAAACTAATGAGTCTGTTGGTGTACCTATTCCAAGGGTACGAGCTACGAGAAATACTGTTCGTGAAGAAGAGGAGAAGATGGAAAAAGCTCTGCAAGAGAGCAAAAGAAAGAGAGCTGAGAAAGGGAAATCGAAAGTGGGGGAGCCTGTTGAGGCTATTGCTGTTGAGAAAGCTCTCAAAGCTGAATTAGCCAAGGAGAAGGAGAAAAATGTGGGTGTCTTACATCAAATGTTGTCTTTTCTCCAAACCAAGAATCCTGCCTCTTCTGCACCACCCCAAACTTAGGAATTTCCAGAACTAACCCCTCCCATCCTATCAAGTGCCCAGTTCGGGACTGTGTCAAGTGTGTTTGTTTCATTTTTAATTCTGTCGTACTCATGTTTTGGTTGTCTTTGATTTAATCTGTTTTGGTGTTGATAATCCATGTTAATAAAATGAAATCTTGGTGTTTTGACAAATGTCTCTATTTATGATTTAACTTACATTATTGGTTTCTTGTGTTGATTAATCATGTTTGCACCTGCAGTTGCCTAAATTGGCCATGAGTAAGAATTAATTACTAGTAAGTATCAGTTTGCAACTTTTCGATGATGCCAAAATGGGGAAGATGTGCTACATTTATTGTTTAAATTTAAAAAAAAAATCTTTGAAATGATATTTATAACCTAATGAACCTGGTTCTTGATGATTAATGCTCACAAAAATACAAAGTGTTGGATGTGTATACAGGATAAATGCACAGAGTTTGTCATCATCAAAAAGGGGGAATTTGTTGGCCCATGTCACTGAATGGGTTTTGAAGATTGACAAAAGGTGTCCAGTTGAACCAGGTCCATCATAGCATACACTTCTGAATGAAGCAGTTGGATCACGAATCGTACAAGTCTAGGAGATATCAGTGATTGCTAAGTATCAAAGAACTAAGAGAATGTCTCCTAATACGAAAAGGTTGCAAATTGATAAGAGAAGATAGAAGTTGCTTTCAGCTAGGACAGAAATAGAGGAAGGAAGTTGAGTTACAATCAAACTCGTTTACCAAGGAAGAGTTGGATCAGAATTGAATCATGGACTCAACAAACGGACTCTATAAATAATCAGTGTATTACTGCTGAAAGAGGTGACACACAAGTGCAAAAGTGAATCAAGTTCAGAAGCAAAAGTCTCAGAGGTTTTGCAAGCAGAATTGTTGTGCGAATAAAAGGCTACAGTTCTACTAGAAGAAACAATTCCATCGTTTGTATATTGAGTCTAGTTGATTGTCGTAGGAGTTTAAATATTGTATCTTATCAGCTTTCATAGAAGCAATTGTAATAGGTACAAACTGATCAAGTTAGAGTTAGCTTGAATTCTATAGAAATTAGCTAGAGGCTAGTTGATACAAAGAGGGTTAGAGTTAGTCCTAGGATTATAAAAGAGTTTATTTTGTAAGTCCGTTTTGGCTAAGAGTTTAGTGAAGAGTTTTGAGCAAATCCTACTGAGGAGTAGGTCGTGGTTTTTTCACCTTTTGAGCCAGGTGTTTTCCACGTAAAAATCTCTGTGTTTTTACTATTACTGCTTAATTATTCCGCAAATAGTAGTAAGTAGTAGACTAAGAAGAACCTGGTTTATCTTATTAGACAGCACTCAAAAATTGGGTACTGCACAATTAACTTATAATATTGTGTAGTATTGAAGTCTAAAACATCAATACTGCATCAATATTTTCAAACCTAATATTGAAAATGTTCTAGTTAATAATGATACCAAAATACGTCAAAACTTGTAGTAATTGATAGCAAGAATTTAAATATTATAATACTGTAATAATATTATTTGTAAACGGATACACGGATTGACTTGAGTCGTGCTAGGCCCTGTCCTAAGAAACTATTTCAGCAGTGTGAAATATTTCTCCAGGATTAAATATGCCTACCTCTATTAGGGAGGATACAAGAATCAACAAATTATTAAATTACAAACCCAACTAGCTAGTAGGAATTAAAAATAAATAGGAAAGGAAACAACTAATATTTAATATTGGACAACAAAGGAATAAGAGAGGCGTGAAGGAAATGGAGGAAATGATGTTACTGCTTCTGAAATTGGCTGAAGAGAAGTCTCTTTTTGTAGGCAAAAAAGCTTTATTTGTCAAGTTTATATGTCACAATCTTGCATGTCTTGCCAGCACATGCCAAACAATTGCCACCTTTTGTTCTTTGAAGGCCAAATACAGCAGCCCCTTAAACTTGTCATCATTTTTCACTTTGATATTTTTTCTTGACTGTGGTCCATTTGAACACTCCAACCATGCCTCTAATGTGTCATTTAAACACAAAATTCGTAAGCAGCCAAACATAAGCAATGCGTGTAATCCACTCGCCACAGTAGAGAATAAAAAAGAGACACGTGGATTTAACTTGAATTAATTAATTTAAAAAGCCATTTTCGGCCATTGTCATCTTCCCCAACTAGCCGATAAAGAATCAGACTGCCACCCTCCCCATTTCGAACCAAGAACAGCCGCCCACCACCTCCAAAATCAACAACCTTCATCTCCATAACCTGAAAACCCTAGACCTCTCCTCACAGTCAGCCACCGTAGACCGCCATCCCTACCCAAAGCCATCAGCCGCCGCCACCCCTACCTCTGAACCCTAGGACCTCAACCTCTCCAAGACCCCATCTTTTTCTTCACGCCACAAACGACCACCCACCAATGAAGACTCCAGCTTTCTTCCGTTCACACCCACCAGTCGCCGGCGACTCCAGCTTTCTTCCGTTTATACCCACCAGTCGCCGGCACCCCCTGAACCTAGAAGACACACTGATCCAAAAAAAAAGAGAAAAAACGGGCAAATAATAAAACGACAAGAACAATGAAAAATTTTCAGTTCTTTAATTTCCTTAATTTGTTTGAAAAGTAAGAAAAATTCGAAAAAGGGCTTCGTTCTTCTTCTGAATTGTCGTGGGGAGTTCGATTGAGAAGTTGCCGTTCGAGGCCGGGCCGTTGCTTGTCGCCTTTTAGACCTGGCCAGAGTTCTGACTTTTCCGATGACCTCATTTGTGTTCTGCTTGCTAAAAAATAGGAGGAGAAAGAAAAAAATAAAAAATAAAAATACTGATCTCTCACGCTCATAAAAGTAGTGTATTACACGCACTATGCCACATCACCAAATTGTGTCTAAATGACACAGTAGTACCCTTGTTCTGGGGTTTAGGTTGACCACAGTCAAGAAAAAGTGTCAAAGTGAAAAGGGATGACAAGTTTAAGGGGCTGCCGGTGTATTTGGCCTTCTTTGAAGGACACATGGACAAAGTGTGACATTTGTCCAAAGGACTTTGAAATACTTCCACACTCCCCCACTATTTCAAAGGTTTATAACAGAAAGGAGTAAGACTTGCTGGATTTGTATGGTCCAAATGCAATAGGTTAGGTGTCTTTTGGACTATGAACCAAACTTAGACTGATAAAACTTAACTTACAGAATTACTGGTGAAATGCAATATTTTTATGAACCAATAATTCTTATTGTAAGTCAGAGGTTTTATCAATCACATTTCGACCCCCGGTAATTTTGTTGTTCAACGCGGTTTTGCGCCTGATAGGCCATGCGCGTGCCTGGTTATCATGAGAGCTCTAGAGACCAGGCCAAAATCTCATACGAGCGGCCCACTCTACTCTCATATAGGTGAATTCATCAAGTGTATTCTTCTTTTAAATACATCATCCATAAGGACTATGAATTTCATTAAGAGTTATAAATCAACCTCTCAATTAGTAGCAGTCAGACACTCTCTTTTAGTGCATCAGTGCCAATATCGACTTGTTATTACCTATATGAACCTACTTCATGGGATCTCCAATCACATAGGTTGGGTTACCATCTCTATTGACAACATCTTTTGAGGTTTGAAGAATAAATTTTCTTTCCACAGGTTTAGTCAGAGGATCGGCCAAATGTATCACTGACTTCACATAATCAATGAAAATTATTCCACCTCTCAACAATAGTTTTATGACATCATTTATCAATTTCATGTGTCTACTTTTACAATTATAAGATTTATTCTTTGCTATAGCTATTGTCGCTTGAAAATCACAATGCATAGACACAGGAGGCAATACATCCTTTATCAAAGAGATATTAGCTAAGAAGTTTCTTAGCCACTCAGCCTCAGAACCAGCTAACTCCAGAGCTACAAACTCTGATTCCATAGTCGATCTAGCGATGATCGTCTGTTTAGCTGATTTTCACGATATTGCACCACCACCAATGGTGAATACATAACCACTAGTGAATTTTGTCTCATCTGAATCAGAGATCCAATTTGCGTCACTATACCCTTCCAAAATAGAAGAAAATCCACTATATAGGATACCATAATTCCTCTCATATATTTTATTAGATTAACTAATGCAGACCAATGCTCTCTGTTGGGATTATGAGTATATCTACTCAGTCTATACACTGCATAATCTATATCAGACCTTGTAAAATTTATTGAATGCATCAGACTCCCAATAATCTGCGCATATTTAGATTGAGCAATTGAGTCACCATTATTCTTTTTCAACTGAGAGTTAGTATCAAAAGGAGTGCTCACATATGTGACATTAAAATATTCAAATTTCTTAAAAAGTCTCTCAACATAATGTTCTTGTGACAACATTATTCCATCTTCACTCCTTATAACTTTAACTCCCAATATAGTGTTTACTTCACCCAGATCTTCCATATCAAAATTAGGAGACAAAAATAATTTAGTACTTTGCACAATATTTAAACTTGTACCAAATATAAGCATGTCATCAACATACAAATATATTATCACATAATCATTGTCTGACACTTTAGTATAAACACATTTATCCACCTCCACTGAAGAAAAAGCGCTTCTCAGTAAGACTTGTTCAAATTTATCATACCATTGCTTAGGAGCTTGTTTAAGGCCATAAAAAGATTTAATTAATTTGCAAACTTTATTTTCTTGTCCTGGAATGACACAACCTTCAGGTTGAACCATATAAATTTCTTCTTCTAAATCACCATTTTAAAAAGCTGTTTTGACATCCATTTGATGGATAAAAACTTATGGATAGAAGCTAAGGCAATTAAAACTCGAATAGAAGAAATTCTAGTTATCGGTGCAAATGTATCAAAATAATATATATTTTGTTTTTGAGAAAATCCTTTTGCTACTAACCGCACTTTATATTTATCTAAAGATCCATCGGGATTAATTTTTTTTTTGAATATCCATTTACAACCAATAGGCTTTGCACCAGGAGGTAAATCAGTTAAAATCCATGTATTATTTTTCTTAATAGAATTAATTTCAACTTTTATTGTCTCTTTCCAATATGTAGCATCTGAAGAAGATATAGCTTCAAAATAATTTGATGGTTCATTATCAACAAGGAAAGTTTAAAAATCATTTCCATATGAAAAATATTCTTTCCTAGGCCTTTTTCTCTTTCTCAGTTCCTCATTAGAGGAAAAATGTTTATTTGTTTCAACATGTGTATGAGAAACTTTTTCAAACAATGGATAAATATATTCAAAGAACTCATCATTCTTTGTCTCAATTATAAAAAAGAAATCTATATGCAACACTGTGTTCAGCATATCCAATAAGCATACAATCAGCAGTTTTAGAACCTATTTTTCTCTTTTTAGGTTCAGGCAACAGAACTTTAGCAAGGCACCCCACACTTTTAAATAATCAAATTAGGTTTATAACCCCTCCCCAATTCATACGGAGTTTTGCTAGTTCTTTTATGTGGTATTCTATTTTGTAAGTGACATGCAGATAATATAGCTTCACCCCACATATTATCGGGAGCATTAGAACTAAGTAACATAGAGTTCATCATCTCTTTCAATGTTCTATTTTCCTTTCAGCTACTCCATTTGATTCACGTGAATAAGGCGGAGTTACTTCATGGATTATTCCATTCTTTTCACAAAAATCATTTAAAGATAAATATTCTCCACCTCTATCAGACTAATTCTCTTGATTTTCCAACCTCAGTTTTATAATAAATAAAAGCATTAAATGTATTATCTTTATTTCTAAGCAAATACAATTTAGTATATCTAGAAAAATCATCAATAAAAGTCACATGATATCTTTTACCACCTCTAGTCATAGTCTGATTTAAATCGCCTAAATCAGTGTGAATAAAGGATAATAGTTCAGTTTCTCTATTTACAGAAAAATAAGTCTTTCTAGTACTTTTTGTTTCAGCACATATTTCACACTTGTTAACATTATTTGAGTCTAAACCAGATATTAATCCTAGTGACTGTATTTTCTTTATATACGCGACATTAACATGTCCTAATCTGGCATGCCATACAGAAATAGACTCAACCATATAAGCAGAAGCAGATGCATTTCCATTGATAACATTAGAAATATTGAGTACAAAGAGTCCCTGGTTACAATAGCCCTTTCCCACAAACATATTATTTTTGGTCATTATGATCTTATCAGATTTAAATGACACTTTCACTCCGGCTCTTCCCAACAAGGATATAGAGATCAAGTTTTCCCTCATAGTAGGAACATGCAGTACATCAACAAGGGCTAAAGTTTTTCCTGAAGTGAGTTTCAGGAGAATTTTACCCTTACCCAAGAATTTGGTAGTACTTGAGTCTCCAAGGTAGACCTCTTAGCTATCATCCTCTATAGGAGTATAAGAGGAAAATGCTTCTCGATTTGCACAAATGTGCCGAGTAGCCCCAAAATCTATCACCCATTTTTTTGCATGTGCTACAATGTTTACTTGAGAAATGACAGCTGCAATAATATCACCTCCTTCGGCTAAGTTAGCCTTAGGAGTATTAGTTTTTCCTTTGTCATTTCCTGCTCTGTACCTGCACTGTGAGGTATGATGGCCTGGTTTTCCACAAACAAAACAAGAGCCCTTTTTTCTTTTAAGGTTAGGATTTTTAGGCTTGCAACCTTGAGACTTATTCTCGTACCTTTTGTGGTTGCTTTGCACTAAGTTTGCTTTAAGAGCTGTCATCCTAGCTTTGGCAGATTATTTTCTGTTGTAATCTTCAATTAGGATGTGGGTTACAATTTCCTCAATGGTGAAATTTTTCTGTTTGTGCTTTAAGTTGTTTTTGTATTCACTCCATGAGTCAGGCAGCTTCTCAATCAGTACTCCAGCAGCAAATTGTTCTGGTAATGACACCCCCCGGCCTTCAAATCTTCCAGCAATTTTTGATATTCGTCGATTTGTACGTTCATTTCTTTATCATCTCTCATCTGCCATTGATAAAATTTTCCTACTACAAATTTTTGTTTGTTAGCATCTTCAGCAGTGAATTTTTTAATTAAGGCTTTCCAGATAGCTTTTGCTTCCTTGTAACTGCAATACACGTCAAACAGTTCATTTGAAATAGTTTGTAATATAGTATGACGGCATACCTTTTTAGCATGTTGCCATGATTTCACTATTTAATTATCAGTGTCTGGACTAGGTTGTGGATGCAGCAGTGCATGTGCAACACCATGGACATCAAGCAATGAGAAAATACGTTCTTGCCAACGCTTGAAATTTTCATTGGCGAAAATTTCGATATTCGACACATCAGGAAATGGCCTGGCATATGATAGTGCAACTGGAACTGGGGCAGTGGAGGTAGCACCAATATTGGTAGTATCAGTAGTATTTTCAGCATCAATGTTGTTTGCCATAGTTTCTTAGATTGTAGTAATTGCTAGCAAGAATTTCAATAATAATACTGCAATAATATTATTTGTAAGCGGATACACGGATTGACTTGAGTCGTGCTAGGCACTGTCCTAAGAAACTATTTCAACAGTGTAAAATATCTCTCCAGGATTAAACAAGCCTACCTCTATTAGAGAGGATACAAGAATCAGCAAAATATTAAATTACAAACTCAGCTAGCTAGTAGGAAAAATAAATAGGAAAGAAAATAACTAATATTTAATATTGGACAACAAAGGAAGAAGAGAGGCGTGAAGGAAATGATGTTACTGCTTCTGAAATTGGCTGAAGAGAAGTCTCTTTTTATAGGCAAAAAAGCTTTGCCATTTATCAAATTTATATGTCACAATCTTGCATGTCTTGCCAGCACATGCCAAACAATTGCCACATATTACCACATTTTGATCTTTGAAGGACACATGGACAAAAGTGTGACATTTGTCTGAAGGACTTTGAAATACTGCCACAAAACTAAAGGCAGAAGACTTGTTACCTGTTCAAACAATTCCATAACACATCAATTAGATCAAATGACTAAGTTAGCTTCTCTTATCATATTATTTTCTAGAATGGATGTATCCAAGTAAGCAATCTGTACTGAATAGTAAAGTCGTCTTTACGAAGAAACAAAACATAGAAATAAATGAATGAGAAAGCATCCTCAACTATCTAATGTTAGTAATTTCCTATGCTATGAACGCTTACGAAATTGAAGAGTATAAAGGTACTTCAAAGGAGAAGAAGATTAAGAATGAAGTCAAATTTACCTATAAATAGATCGATTTTGTAATGTCAAATTACAAACTGCATACTTATTTGGAAGAATGCTGTCATTATATTTTCCTACTTTAAGAAATGATACATACTATCTTCTTTTACTTTACAAATTAAATTAATTCATCCCCTCAAAAAAACTTTGTATGTTGGGAGAGTTCACCGAATGTGTATCCCTGTACTTTCATTTGTCACACCTCTTTTTTTCCGAGGGGATAAGGAGTTTTTCGAATTTAAGTGATATTAATCGAAATGAGATTATTTATTTATTTTAGAGTCGCCACTTGAGATAATTATTATGGTGTCCCAAGTCACCGTTTATTTTAATCCCAAATCGAGGAAATTGGCTCTTATTTATGGTCTGCGAACACAGAAGACCGGATAAGAAATTCTGTTAATCCGGGAGAAGGTGTGAGGCACTCCTGGTCAGTTCCGTGGTTTTAGCACGGTCGCTCAACTATTAATAATAGCCTAATTATCTGATTAATTACACATTTAAAACCTGTTGTGTATTTTTACCTTTTTTAAACTGCTTTTAATATTTATGAAATTTGTTTGAACAAGTCGCGATATAGCGCAATCGTTTAGTTTTGTACATATTGCAAATCGCGCCACATGAAACGCACCCGCGATTTACAACATACTTATTTTTATTAATATTGGATGTTATGGTCGGGTCACTTGAAATGCACATCCGAATCGGGTTCTTTTAGGGATTGATAGACTTGTCAAGATCCTAATTAGTATATGTAATTCTTCATCAAATATATCTGTGTGTAAATTGATTCATCAACTTATAACTACTCAGATGCATCGTTGAATATTTAAAACAAAACGTGTCGACCTATAGCGACCAACCTTGGTCAGTAAATTATTTAAAATAATTATTTAATAATTTTCTCCACAGAAGCGACCAACTTTGGTCGCTTTTTTTTACCGACCAACTTTAATCGCAAACTTTTGATCAGTAATTCCCAGATTTTTAGTAGTGTTCGCCCCTGAAGTTCGAATGGTTGGTAATAAAAATGTTGAAAAAATCTATGCTGGAAACCTAAATGAGGGAAAGGAGAGCCAAACCCAAGATAAAAAAATCGTCAACCAATTGAGCATGTTAGATTTAAAATCCACCGAGCACGCAGGTTGGAGTTCCCTTCATAATTATATACATAAGATAACATAATGAGGGTAACTCTTAGAATAAAAGGTGATTTTATAGCGTTTTTGTATGCAATAAACATTCAAGTTTTATTTTATTGTAGATTAAGCGGTGATAAAGTGGACATAATGATACATTTATTGCACTCAATCGAGATTAGAAAAAAGGAATCTTTAAAAGAACTTCAAACAACTTGGACTATTTTTTCTGCCCTTGCATGCAATCCAGTCTTCATCAGCTATAGTAAGTATGATAAGGTGGAATACTTTGTTCATTTCTGAAAAAATTGGTGGGATCCACCTTACTCTTTATTTTGGCCAATCTCTCAAAGTTGCCATTGAAATACTTTTCACCCCAGATTTTGGCCTTGGAATAGCTGTAGTCCTCTTGGTTTGTTCCAAAATCAAGGTCCCTGTAATTCAGATATGCAGTTCTTGGAGATTTTGCAACATATGGCTCCATTTCCTTGTATAGTTTCCTCATCCAAGCTCTCTTCTGGCTTGATACACTCTCACTATTATCACCCCAGTTGACCAAATACTGAATATTATACAAATTGCCCTTTCTATGTGGGAATGGAATTTCAGTTTCTGAAATTTCATCTAATTTTCCACCAAATGGCTCCATTATCATCTGAGGTCTTTCTTCTTCCAAGAACAATTTTTCTACCATTTTCCAACCTTTTTCTGGAACTGGAGTCTTCACAAAATCAGATGTAGCTTTAAAATAATTCTTCTGTGTTGGAATACTCTTTTCTAGCAAAACTTCTAGTGGCTCATTTGTTCTCCTACCATAGAAATACAAGACTGATCCAATCCATGAAGATTCACGACATTCTTTTTTAATGCAAGGTCTGTTACTACAGTCCACAACAGGCTCTTGAAAGCAATCTTTTTTCTGCAAATCAAATTCAGGGAACTTATCTTTAAGCAATGGAATTAACTCATCAACTGGTCCAAGATATAGTGCTTGAAAAAAGATTTCAACATACTTCTCATTCCCTGCTCCATCATTTTGTATAACTACTCTGATGAGCAAATCATCAGGTAATTCATGTCCGATTTTTTCCCATTTTTGGAGGAGATTTTCGTTACCCTCTAGCCTCTTGTAAACTGTAAAACTAGTAACCTTCTCTGGAACACGAACAAGTTTGAGTTTCCATGCAAGAATGACACCAAAACTTGCTCCTCCACCTCCTCTTATTGCCCAAAATAAATCTTCTTTCATGTTCTTTCTATCAAGGATTTTTCCATTGACATCCATTACACGAGCGTCGATAACATTATCTGCTGCTAAACCATATTTTCTCATCAGAGTACCAATCCCTCCACCACTAATAATCCCTCCGGTGCCAATAGTAAAACAGACACCTCCTGCAAAACCATGCACTTTACTTTTTTTGGCAATTGCATAGTAAAGTTGGCCAAGGGTTGCCCCAGCTTGTACCCAAACTGTCTCTTCTTTTAAATCAATCTTGATATCATCAAGGTTGCTTAAATCAAGCATGACAAATGGGGTTTTAGACCTAAAGGAGATTCCTTCATAGTCATGGCCACCACTTTTTATTTTAATTTGCAAGCCTAGTTTTTTACCACAAAGAATAACAGGCTTGATTTCTGATTCTTTCCTAGGGGAGACAATGAAGAGGGGATGTGAAGAATTCAACCATCTGGGGTTCTTTTGAGCGTATTCTAGGATAGATGAATATGTTGGAGTGTTTGGGGTGTAAATGTTTTTGGTAATATTGTTTTTAGAGTATTTGGAAACACAGTGGAGAAAATCTTCTTGGGAGTAACATTTTGCCAAAAAGAATGAAAAGAGTAAAAGAGAAAGAATTTGAAGGCTACGCATTTCTTTGGATGAAAAAAGAAGCATAAGAGGTATCATGCAAATTTGAGAGATTAGAATGGAGTTTCTATAACGAGAATGAGAAAGAATGAGCTATCATACTATGAGAAGAAAGAAGATGAATTTGCTCCTGACTATATCCTTTCGAATGATCCATATTTATAGAATTTTTTATAGTGTAAATCTACTTATCTAGATTTATGCAAAAGTTTACAAAAAAAAAAAAAAAAAGATTTATTCAACACCTTGACTTTGACTATAGGCACATGAAAGTACAGACTCATCCGAGTTTTTAGCTGGCAATATTTGTAATTTTTTTTTTCTTTCAATACAGATGCTTTTCTGGCGTAGCAAAATTAATATACGGGAGAAATATTAGACTTCATAAATTGTAAGTAGACTTTCCTAGCTGCCATGGTTCCCAACTTCCCGTGTGTTGAAATACTAATGTGATTGAAAATATTATTGCATATTTAAATAGTGCAAGTCGCAAGAAGTTATATTTGACTTTTCTTACGTTATTTGTCGTGTATTTCCAGTTTTTTTTTTGGTTGAAAAAAAAATAGTTATAATAACTTATATCTACTAGACAACTAATTGTAAACAAATTATAAAGTCTCAATTTATATCTAATAGTTATAATAATATATTAAATTATAGTAATAATGATAATTGATTTAGAACTATTAAGTCTTTATCTTAGTTATTCCATTTCCGAGCATTTCGGTAGTAGCTGTTTTGTTTTAATTCGTCCATCGCAAGCTTTTCATGGTTATCGGGAAAAATAGAATTGAAAAAAGTATTTGCTAATGGACGTGACTCGGGAGGTAACTGATCAAATCTGGATCAAGCACTCACTGATCAAAGGAAGAAGATGGTGAAGAACGGAGAGAAAAATTGAGCAGGAGAAGCTGTTGGGTTTTGTTAGTAATAACAAAAGATGTGTGAATGGACAATAGTGGGAAAGAATCGGAGGAAAATGAAATTTTGAATTAGTTCATTTTACTAATGCACTTTGTCCCTCATTAGAAGAAGGAAAGGAAATATTTGTGCTTATATAGAGAAGAACATCTTCTAGCTCCTAAACAGTTAAGAAGAATTGCTGCCTCGCGCCATTGTCGTCATCGTTCGGCTCGGCTTCAGTTAATTGATAATTTTTTTGGACCAAATTTATTAAGAAATTTAAATAATTTATGCTGAATAGACACCTTATCAACGAATACGCACCTATTGGGACTCAACTTCGTTGGCTGTAAATAGAGAGGCTTAGCCTCATCTTCCACCACCGAAAATCTGAAATCTCTCCCCTCAATCTTCTGCATTCTGCATTGGCTTTCAAAAGCAAAACGTAAGCATTTTGTGTGATTTGCTCCGCCATTTGAGTTCGTCGAAGTTTTGTGATTTGAAGTGCCGCTATCACATAATAGTTATTTCGTTCTATCTTGAGAGGAATTAATCTGAAACCTTAGGTAACTGTGAGGGGAATTAATTCCTTAAGGAAACACAAGAAACTTGTGGGCTCGAAATTTTTCTGTTTCGTTTTCTTAAACTAATGTTTGTTGATTTACTGGCTTTGAATATAGTGTGCTAACAAGCTTAAGGAATTTAATATTTATTTTTGTATTCATCTTACTTTCTCGTTTGGAAGACTAAAATCGTACCGATTTTCTACTCCTGTTTTGGAGATTAAAATCATCGGATTTTCTACTCCAGTTTGAGATTAAGTCTTTGTGACTTTCTACTCAATCAGAGATATTAAAACTCGGTTGCTTGCATTCGGTTTGTAGATATAAAAACTTTATCTAGATACTAATTTAGTTTGTGTCGATTTCTTTTATAGAAAAATGACAACAAGTACGGAACAACAAAATGGTTCTGTTGGAACAACTACTGCTGCAATGGCTACGGCGTCTTCAAGTCGCACAACACCTGCACCGGCGATGGCACCGGAAGAAAAGCCCGAATTTTTTTTCGGCATGGACTTCAAACGCTGGCAGTAGAAAATGTTCTTCCACGTGATCACGCTCAGTCTGCAGCGCTTTATAAGCGAGGACGTCCCAGTCTTGGGAGAAGAGACTCCGGCTAATGAGCGATTTGTGGTCATAGAGGCATGGAAGCATTCTGACTTCTTGTGCAAAAACTATATATTGAGTTATTTGGAAGATGACCTCTACAAAGTTTACAGTGTCATGGAGACTTCAAAAGAGTTCTGGAACGCTCTTGAAAAGAAGTACATGACGAAAGATGCTGCGCTAAAGAAATTTGTTGCCCCAAATTTCTTGGACTTTAAAATGGTTGACAAGAAGTCTGTCATAACACATGTTCAAGAATTACAAGTCATCGTTCATGACCTCCTTGCCAAAGGTATAAATCGAATCAATATTTTTATTAAAGATATTGATTATATTACTAATCCTAAATTTATGATTGTAGGTATGGTCATAAATGGAGCGTTTGAAGTTGCGGCATTGTAACGACCCGACAAGTCGTTTTGAGCATTTGTATTTCGCTCGGTAGCTTGGGGGCACGAGTAGCTCCGTATGATGTATTAGGACTTGTGTGCAAAATTTGAGTTAATTCGATATGTTTCGGCGCGAGTTTTTGAAAGTTGAAAGTTCGAAAGTTCATTTAGTTTGATTTGAGGCACGTTTTGTCGGTTATATATTGTTATGCATGATTTGAGGCCTTGAGTTGGTCTGTGTTATGTTATGAAACTTTTTAGTATGTTCGTACGGGGTCCCGAGGGGCTCGAGTGAGTTTCGTATAGGTTTGGGTTGTGTTGCGCTCATTTTTCTTATGTTTCGACGTCGTTTCTTCAAGCATAAATGATATCATATTGAACAAATGAGCTTCGATTTCTTTTTTTTAATGAAGCACTAGAACTGTATCGTAATTACGGACCCATATCAAAAAGAATCTTCTAATTTGGACAGCGTATGTGGATTTTATGGTCATTTTACTAAGAATTAGGTTGCTAGATTTTCTGATTAATTACGAATTTGTCACTGACGGTGTACTTAAAAATCTGCACTATTTGCAAATATTGAAACCAACATATCTCATTCATTATAAGGTCAAATTGAGTGATTCAAAAGCCTAACTTGACTAAAATTTCTCAAGGAATCCATTGAAGGCATAAAAAGCGAGTTTCAAGATTGTTTGGCATGAGAAATGAGGCAGAATAACTGGCATAAAATATATAAAATAAGAATTTGTTCATTCGGTCATATTTTGAGGTTGGGAACTCGTATTTGGGCGATTCTGGAGGCGATTTTCACCTTGATTGGTGTAAGTGTTCCCTACTCGGTTTTGGTTATATTTCATGAATCATTCTTCGGTGTTGGGATTTGATTGATGATTTCAAAGTGAAACTGAGGGAGTTAGGGCTCGAGTTAGGTAGGGATTTGAGGGACCAAACGGAGTCCGATTTTGATAAATTTTATATGGTTAGACTCGATAGAGGACGAGGGTTTTGATTCTTTCATTGTTGACTTATTTCGAGACATGGGCTCGGGGGCCGGGTTTTGACTGATTTCAAATTTTTGGCCTATTTATGTAGTTTTTATTGTGGAATTCGATTAGTTAGCCTATGTTGATAGTATTATTTTGATTATGGTTAGATTCGTAGCTTTTGGAGATCGAGTCCAGAGACGAGGGCATCCTGAAGTAGGATTTTACGTTGTTAAGGTAACTAACAGTTCTAACTCTGGCTTTGAGGGTATAAACCCGGAGAATTTGGTATCGTGTGACTGTTTGGAGGTGATACCTTCGCTAGGTGATGGACGTGTGGGTTTATACCTCGAGGGATGAAGACTTGGTCCGTCCCGTGAGGCCTCATGTCCATAATTTATGTTTACTGAGTTACTTGTTGTTGAACTTGTCTGCCTTGATGTCAGGGATCATGCTTAGGCTTTATTCATGATCACATTATTTGTACTCAGTCGTAGAAATTATTGTACATATTTACCTCAGTATCTATTATTTGCTAATATGTTGTGATACTTGATGTGGGTTGTGTCCCCTTAAGATGGTGATGCTAGTGAGGTACATGATTGAGTGAGGCCGAGGGCCTGGTTGTGAGGAAATTAATACCATAGCGTGTTATTTGTCCGCGTAGCACGTGAGTTGACCGTGCAGGTCCAGGTATTGATACCATTACGTATGAGTTATTCACGTAGCACATGAGTTGACCGTGCAGATCCAGGTATTGATATGATGGCACACGAGTTGTCTGTGCTTAGCGCTTGGGCTTTGGAGCCCCTCCGGAGTCTGTACACACCCCCAGTGAGCGCAGAGTGTTGAGTGTTGAGTGCTGAGTGCGAGTGATGAGTGATGGAGTGACATTGATGTGAGGTTGCATTTACTTTTGATGCTGCTGCATTTATCTGTTAAATTTCTTTATGGCATTTATTGAATTATGAAATTAACCTGTTTATTTCCGTTATTTTTAAATTGTGAAAATAAATAATTGGACTGTTTTGCTTAGCTCGTCACTACTGCTTAGTTCCTTAGTTATTTTTGTTACTACTGAGTCGGTTGTACTCATACTACACTCTGCACTTTATGTGCAGATTCATATGAGTTAGAACGTGACGATCAATGAGTTCAGGCTGGCTATCTGTGGAGATTGCAAGGTAGCTGCTAGCATCCGCAGGACCTTGTAACTCCTTTTGTCATTTCTTCTTTTGGACAATTAGACAGTTTATATATTTTAGTTCATATTTTTAGAAGTTCATGACTTAGTGACACCCCGATGTTAGGGGCTAACGTCCGTATTTTTGTGTTAATTATATTTAGAGTTCATTTAGTTTATGAGAAATTTAAATGTTGGTATTGTTTTAATAAATTCTTAAAATCAATTAGTAGTAATATTTTGAGAAATAGGCTTGCCTTATAACACGATAGGCGCCATCACGACATGGTTAGATTTGGGTCGTGACTAGCATTTATTGAAAAGTTGCCTACGATGTAAAAGGACTTGAAAAACTACTTGAAACATAAGCTCAAGGAGATGACACTGGAAGGCCTTATTGTTCGCCTAAGGATTGAAGATGACAACAAGGCTGCAGAAAAGAAGTCTCGTGGAAATTCAACAACAATGGGTGCAAATATTGTTTAGTATGTGGATGATATGCTGATAATAAGTAATGACATTGCTAACATAAATGCTACAAAGCACATGCTTACTAGTAAGTTTGATATGAAAGACTTAGGAGTTGCCGATTTAATTTTGGGGATTAAGATCCTTTAGACTCCTCAAGGTCTAGCTTAGTCTCAATCTCATTATATTAAAATGATTCTTGAAAAGTTCAAATATTTGGACTTTAAAGAAGCAAAAGTAATCTCATGATGAAGAATAAAGGTCAAAGCAAGTCTCAATTGGAATATGCTCGAGTGTTGGGAAGTTTGATGTACATTATGAATTGTACACGACCTAATATATATTGTGAGATGAGGAATCTTAGTCGATACACAAGTAATCCCAACCAAGCTCATTGTCTAGCAATGAATCGAGTTTTGCGATATTTGAAATATACTTAAGACTATGCATTGCATTACAATAATTATCCCACAGTTATTGAGGGATATAGTTATGCAAGTTGGATTTCCGGATCAACGGAATCAAAATCCACAAGTGGATATGTTATTACCATTGGTGGATGAGAAGTGTCTTGGAAGTCGTCCAAACAGACATACATGGCCCGCTCTACAATGGAGTCTGAGTTTATAGCTTTAGACCAGGACGGTGAAGAAGATGAATGGGTCTGGAATTTCTTAGAAGACATTTCATTTTGGCCCAAACCTTTGGCACCTGTATGCATACATTGCAACAGTCAAGCAACAATAGGAAGAGCTAGGAGCGTTATTTGTAACAGGAAATATCGTCACATTCGACGAAGGCACAATACCGTTAGACAACTACTCTCTAGTGGAATTATCACAATTGAGTATGTAAAGTCAAAATATAATGTATCAGATCCGCTTACAAAAGGCATACCTAGAGAGGCGATTAAGAAGTCATCAAAGGGAATGGGACTATGGACGAGGACAAGTCACTGTGGCGGTAACTCTACCTAGAAGACTAAAGATTCCAAGATCTAGGTTCAAGGAGATCAAACAAAGTTATTAGTGGCGGTTCAACATTGTTAAATAAAATTTTGGTGCATTCTCACGATGAAGACAATGTTTAGTACCAAGGATAAAGTATTAGGGTTTTTAATGGTTTCTAAGTTTCATACGGGATATATCATATAGTGTATCTACGGGATAACACGTTTATGAATCACCTATGTAAGTTTGAAGTGTAAGAAGCTTCAAGGAGAATATTGTAAGGCCAATTCTCTACGCACTTACGAAACCAGGCGGTGTTCATGGCTGAAACGAATACAACAATGAGAACTAAAGACGGTTAAGGGTTGATTGTGTGACTTATGGTTGTCTAGGTATACACCAAAGTTCGATGGTTCAAAGATATCAAATCTACCAATTGATCGAGTATATCCAACATAAGTTCACTACGGAAAGTTCAAACGGAAACCTACTTATCCAGATGCGATTAATCCATACTTGCGAATCATACAGTTTTTTCATGTATATTTGTTTTGGATAGCCATTCCCCATTCATGTGTGGGATTGTTGGGTTTTGTTAGTAATAACAAAAGAGGTGTGAATTGAAAATGATGGGAAAGGAAATGGAGGAAAATGAAATTTTGAACTAGTTCACTTTACTAATGCACCCTCATTGGAAGAAGGAAAGAAAATATTTGTGCTTATATAGAGAAGCACATCTTCTAGATCTTAAAGAGTTAATAAGAAGTGGTGTCTCGCGATGTCGTCATCTTCTCTCGCTCGACTCAGATTCGACTTCAGCTCCGGCTTCGGCTTCAACTTTGGATTCAAATTCAGATTTGGTCAATTGAGATGATTGATTGATAATTTTTTGGACCAAATTTATTTTCTTTTTCCATAATTTAATATTTTCTTATTTTTTGCGGAAAAAAATATTGCGGAATCATTTTCCAAAAATTTAAATAAATTCTGCTAAATCGACACCTTATCAACGAACAAGCACCTTTGCACCCGTTGGGACTCAACTTCGTTAGCTATAAATATAGAGGCTTAGCCTCATTTTCCACCACCAAAAAAATCTGAAGTCTCTCCCCTCAATCTTCTGCATTGGTTTTCAAAAGCAAAACGTAAGCATTTTGTGTGATTTGCTCCGCTATTTGAGTTCGTCGAAGTTCTGTGATTTGAAGTGCCGCTATCACAGAATAGTTATTTTGTTCTATCCTAGGAGAAATTAAACTGAAACCTTGGGCAACTGTGAAGGGATTAAATTCCTTAAGGAAATACAAGAAACTTGTGGGCTCAGAATTTTTCTGTTTTATTTTCGTAAACTAATGTTTGTTGATTAACTTGTTTTGAATACAGTGTGCTAACAGAAACAAGCTGCTTTCTCATGAATTAATTGAGCTACAAATGCAATGTATAGCTAATATATACAACTAACCACTAACTGCTACTTTAACTTAATAGCTCTGTACAACTATCACTAATAACTAACTAACTAACTGACTGCTAACTTCCTAAATAACAACTCTCACTCTTCAACCCCCTCCCTCAAGCTGATGGTTGGAACGTGTCCTTCAACCCCAGCTTGAATACAAGATAGTCATATTGTAGCTTCCCTAAGCTTTTAGTCAGAAGTTCAGAGCTTGCAGCTCTTTGGTAGGCACATGATGTGTTTTGATCATTCCTTGAACTATTTTCTCTCGGACAAAGTAACAATCAATGTCAATATATTTTGTCCTTTCATGGAATATATGATTAGCTGCAATTTGAATAGTAGTTTTTCTGTCATATTAAAGATATATAGGCCATTGAGAAGTTACTCCTAGCTCCTTATATAACCCAGTCAGCCAGGTTAGTTCTGCAACAGTTGTAGTCATGCTTCTAAACTCTACTTCAGCTGAACTTCTAGCAACAATATCATGCTTTTTAGATTTCCAGGATACTAGAGCATTGCCAAATTTTACCAGATACCCAATGACAAACCTTCAAGTTTGTAGGCATCCTCCCAAGTCTGAGTCATAGAAATCTTGTAGTTTGTTTGATCCTTAAGTTGGCATTAGTAGGCCAAGTCCAGGTGCAACTTTAATATATCTCTCTACTCCTAAAGCACCTTCCATGTGTGATTGCTTGGGCTTATACATGAACTGACTAATCATTTGCACTACAAAGGCAATATCAATTCTAGTCATTGTCAAATACAGTAGTCTGCCAACAAGTCTTTGATATGAGCCTGCATCAGAGAGTAACTTGTCCTCGGTGTTTTCATTTTCATTTAAATATGAGTCATACTCAACAGTTGTCAACTTCACATTAGTTTCCAGTGGTGCACTAGCAGGCTTAGCACCTCCAAGTCCCATTTCCGCAATTAGTTCTAGAGCATACCTTCTTTGACTCATGACAATCCCTTTGTCTGACATGGAAAATTCTATTTCAAGGAAGAGCTCTCCCAGGTTCTTCATTTTGAACTTCACATTCAGGTCATTTCTTTTCTTCTAAATTAATTCACTACAACATCAGTAATAAGGAGATCATCTACATAGACTAACAATACAACTAACTCATTATGTGTGTGCTCTGTGAACAGAGAATAGTCAAGATGGCTTTGAGTAAAGCCTAGTTGTAGTAGCATCAGTCAACTTCTAATTCCACTATTTTGGAGCCTGCTTAATTCCATATAGAGACTTATGTAGTTTGCAGACTCTATGATTCCCTCCATGGCTAGCAAACCCCTAAGGGTATACACCTCCTCTAGAAGATCTCCTAGTAAAAATGCATTGTGTACATCCATTTGGATTATAGGCTAGTGCTTGATAACAACAACAACAACAACAACAACAACAACAACCACACACCTAATAGTCACCATATTTTCCACAGGTGAAAATATTTAAGTATAATCTTGGCCTTTTTGTTGATTATACCACTTGACCACAAGTCTGGCTTTGTATCTCTCTACTACTCCTGAGGTTGTGTACTTGACCTTGATAACCCATTTACAGCTAATTGGAACCTTGCCAGTAGGTAGATCAACAATGCGCAATTTATTATTTTCCCCTAAAGCTGCAATCTCAAATTTCATAGCAGCAATCCAGTTGAGATTTTTGACTGCTTTAGATTGGTTTTAGGTTCCTCAATAGAGGAGTAAGCAGCTAGTGCAATACTAAATGAAGCAAATATATGATCATAGCTTACATAGTTGGACATAAATAGCAACAGTTGGCATTCCTTTTTGCCTTGAGTAACATAATCTTTCAGCCAAAGAGGTGGCTTTCTAACTCTAACTGGATTCCTACCTGTGTCTGATGCAGGATATGTGGGAGCATTGTGCACTGTTCTATTAGGCATTGCATCCATAGAAGCAGCTGGTGAACTTTCACCAGAAGAGACATGCATATCTGAAGGTGCGGTAATTTCTTCATTGATTGTTATGGTAGGAGGTGTAACCGATTAAGGATATCTGGCATGTGCTCTGAATTAGAAATAACAGAGAAGTCCAGTCTAGGAAACAAAGAAGTAACTGGAGTGTCCAAGTATTGAAAAGGAAAAGCATCTTCCTTGAACACCACATCTCTACTGTCTATGAAGCTCCTTGAGTGAATAATATACATCTTAGCCAAGAAACACAACAAGGACTACCCTAGGAAAGAATTTATCTGCCTTCCTCAGATCAGTAACATACCCTAAGAATCCAAACACCTTTAGATGATCTAAACTGGGAGTCTTACCATGCAGCATTTCAAAAGGAGTTTTAGTTTGCCTTTGAGAGTTGAGGTAGGCAACATCTTAGTAAGATATACTGTTGTGAGCACACACTCACCCCAAAGTCTTAGTGGAATTGTTGCTTGAAACCTCAAGGACCTAGCTACGTTTATAATGTCCCTGTGCATTCTTTCTGCAACTCCATTTTGATGTAGTGTGTCGGTGCAAGAACTGTGATGAACTATGCCTAGACTTTGTAGTAGGTCTGTCATCTGAGAGTTAAAAAAACTCACAACCATTGTCAGTTTTTAGATGGAGGAGTATACACTCGTAACCATAAGAAGGAAATTTTTTGGTGCAACAATGACTTCAACTTTGGAAGGTAAGAGAAAAATCCATATATACATGGAATGATCATCTACCAGAGTTGGAAAGTACCTTTTTCTAACCATATGGCTCCTAGACATCACCATGAACTGTATGAAAGCAACTAGTAGAAATAGTAGTACTCAAAGGAAATTGTAGCCTTGTTTGTTTAGACAAAGGGCATATTGTACAATGTTTATCAGAATTTGTACTGTCGGTAGTCTGAAACACAAGTAATTTCTTTAAAAATCAAATGGCATATGGCTTAATCTCTTATGCCACAAGGCAACATTTATTCTACCATAATTCTCCTTTATTGTATTTACATCAAGTGATATTGAAATGTCCCTTCCTAAACTGCAGATTGCAGTCTACTGTTAGAAGTGAGCACATATAGTCCCCTATCATCCTTACCAATTCCCTTCCTAGGAGCTACAGAATTTGTGAGTATTGTTCTGGTGTGAAGTAAGGCACTACCACTAAGTTACTTTGATTCTGACTATAAGATGCCTCTCCAGCAGTTGAGGTGCTTCCTACAAAGTTAATTGTAGCACCTCTAAAGTTTCCTCCCATTGGACCAAGATTTGAAGCTTTATATGTGTTCCAGCATGCACACTGTCTTTTACAAAGTTCCCTGCAAGGTTGTACTTTTTCTTTGACTTGAAGCCTGGTGGGTAGCCATTGAGCTTGTAACAAGTCTCTCTAGTGTGACCTTTGAAGTTACACTAGTCACAGTATTTAGTGTTCTTTTTTGTCCTAAAATTGTTCATTGAGTTAGGACCTCCTTTGTTGGTAAACAAGGATACGTACCCAGGGTTGTAAGTTCTACGATTGCCACTGTTGAACAGATTTGTGTTCTCCTGATTGTCAACAACATATGTAGAGGTTGCTAATGATCGTCTACTCTTCTCAATGATGATCATAACATAGGCTTTGTTTATGGTAGGAGTGTGGGACATTATCATAATTTATTTATTGGACTGGGCACATGACTCATTTTGTCCCATAAGAAACTGCAAAAGTCTATGAGATTCAAAGTGTTCAACATATTTTTTCGACTCCTCACAACCACAACCAGGACAAGGCATTATGGCATCAAATTCTGCCCGAAGGTCCTTCAATTTTAAGAAATAGCTGGACACATTAAGACAAGCCGGCTATCTGTCTATGTAGGAACAGAACTCTAGATCCATTTACCTTGTCAAAACTCTCTTTAAAGCCTGTTCAAACTTTATGAGCACTCGTAACACAAACCATTCCACTTAGCACTTCATAACAGAATTCATTATCCATGAGAGTACTATTGCATTACATTTCTCCCACACGTCATGCAGTGATAGATCAAGCTTTGACTTAGGATATCTACCATCAACAAATCATAATTTGCTTTTTCTGAGTAAACTAATTCGCATAGAGGTGATTCATAGAGCATAGTTTCAGGACCAATGAGTTTGATCGAGATTAAAGAGCTACCTGGAGTATCACAAGTTTGTAGAAAAAGTGGATGTTATTGATCCACTGTTGGAATTGGTGAGGTGACTCGATCAGCTGCTGGTGCATAGCTGGTATCCAATCTAATGCCTGCATTCAAGCCAGAGCTATTCTCTCCTACCGCCATTGATGAAGAATTCTGAAGCTCGACTAAGAGAGAAAATAGGAAATGGTAAATTCAATCGCTCAACCCTAGAATCGAGAAATTGAGATCAACTAAACAACAAACTTGATAAAGTCACTTGAATTTTGAGTGAGGAAGCAGGAACAAAGCTCGGATCTACATTACAAGCTCTGATACCATGATTAAATCTTGATCAAGCACTCACTGATCAAAGGAAGAAGATGATGAAGAATAGAGAGAAAAAATAGCAGGAGAAAAACGTTGCTTTCTCATTGAATTAATTGAGCGACAAATGCAATGTATAGCTAATATATACAACTAATCACTAACTGCTACTTTAACTTAATATATGTGTTCAACTGTCACTACTAACTAACAAACTAACTGACAAACTGCTAACTTCCTAACTAACAGCTCTCATTCTCCAACAATAATAATACATGAGTCACAAAAACAGAGAAAAAAGAGTCTAAGTTATATACATCATCATCAGTTTGAGAGTCATGTATATCTCATATGTATAGTTCGGGGTTTTTCTAGTTAACAATATGTGTATTATTTTTTAAAAGAAAAAACAACTTCTCTTTTCAGCATGAAAAATCAACTCCTCTATACCAAACAAATTTGAGTAAGTTGTATGAATACTCATTGTTCATGCATTTAAGCTCGATCTCAGACAACATTACTACTCCCTCCATTTCAATTTAGATTAGGTAGTTTGACTTTGTACGGAATTTAAGAAAAAAATGATTTTTAAAATTTATGGTCTTAAAAGTTTAAAAGTTTTGTGTGACCACGACATTTGTATATTTATAAAAACTTCTCATTACGAGTACAACGGGTAAAATTTAACGTTTAAAGTTGAATTATTTCCAATTATAGAAATGTATCATTCTTTTTTAAACGAATTAATAAGGAAAGTGTGTCATCTAAATTGAAATAGAGGGAGTATTACTTTAAAAAAGAAAATAAAGTAAATGTTGAACTTGAACTGGCATATAAATTCTCAATACAACAAACGTTTTCCAAACTAACATTAATTCGTCAGGAATAACTAACAAGTTGTAGAGTGGGATGATAAAGAAAAGAAAGAACAAGCGTTTTTTTTTTGCACCCTCCCGGAATTGGTATTACTGGATACTGGTTTACGCTGTGCTTCTTTTGTTCCGAGAAGGCCCTCTAATTTTCAATGTAAAATCAAACACCCATTCCTTGATTTAATATATTTAAAATGACATAAAATTTAATTATTAAAACGAAAAGTGTTTGAGAAATTTTTTGGTATGTAGTAAATAATTATAGTGTCATGCAAAGAACACGTAGAAAGTATCATAGAATAAAGGGTTAATTACATTAAATACCCCTAAAATCTTACTCAATTCGGATACACCTTTTTATTTATAATCAAATATTTATACCTCCTATACTATGGAAATCCTACACAGACACTCCCTATTAGGTATATTTATAACTAAGTATTAAAATATAATTGTTAAAGATATATTAAAATTAGAAATAAAAAGGTTTTCTCATTTATATTTTTGTTTTTGTTTTATTCTTCCATTTCAAAATTATATTAAATTTTCTTTTCATTATATAAGAGCTTTAAATATTGTTACAAAATCGGGATAAAAATATTATTTAAGAGTTTTGAAAGATAAAAATATTTTGCTACGTAAAAATTGTTTAATTAGGTAATTTGTATTCATATCCTATTTAAGAGTTACAAAAGATACATATTTCAAAAAAAAAATTATCCACTTTTTTAATTAAAGGTATAAATAATGATAAAATTTTATAAAAAATTAAATAGAAAATAAAACTTTTTATTTATAGTTTTAGTTTGTTATTGTTTCAAACAATTACAATAGTGTATATTTTTCTAAGTGAGAAAGAGGAGCTATTTGACATTATATGTTAGAATTTATTAAAGCTCGATTCACATCATTACGTTCGATAAAGGAAAGTTAAAGCTCAATATTTGCAAAAGGAAAAATAATTTATAGATGCATTTGTTCCTATGCTATAGTTAAGAATTGTTGACAATGTCGAGCTAAAAGTATTAAAAATAATTGTGTAGCTTCAATCCGAAGAAAAAGAAATAATTAAGGAGATTAGATAAGACGTGCGCTAAATAAGGAGACTTTCCTCGTTACAAATTTATATTTTGCATGATTAACTCTGAAAATAGGCATATCCAAGTATTTAATCTATGGGAGAAGAAATTGCAGTAAAATATTTGAAACCAACTTCATTGGAAGCGACCATTGATCAAGTGTATCAACCACCCTAATAGACTTCTTTTGTAACAATGAGATATTACGTATAAGGATACACATAATATCAATATTTTAGTCGATTAAAAACAATTCATTTAGAATTTCGTGGAAGAAAGGTTATTCACTTCCAAAAGGAAACTAAAGGTCAAACCTAGGATTTAACATTTACGTATTATATATCAAATCCAGAAGTGTAGTTCTTAATTACTCAGAGGAAACTTTCCGTTTAAGTATAAGCATTGTCGTGCCTTCTTTTTCACAACAGCGTATGGAGATACCTGACATTTGTCAATTGAGATTGAACCTAAGGAGTCAGAAATGATATTAACTATAATAGTAAAATCAAATGATTTATAGTGATTATTAACCACTGTAATGTATATGGGTACAAAGAATGATATGTAGTTGTAAGCGGGGTGTACAACCGAACAAAAAAATTATATCAAATCGAAATGTATATGGGGGATTGGGATTTTTTAAGTAATTAATTATATATTAATGCTTAAAATGGGTAAATGGGAAATGGAGGGGAAAATGAAATATTTGAGTAATATTTGAGTTTCCCTCCTTAATTGTCTCACATAGGAAGAGGAAAAGACTTTTGATGGGTATATAAGCAATTGCTCTTCTTCTAGCTAATAAAGAGTCGAGAAGAAAGCAAGTCTCGCGCCGTCGTCGCTCGCTCGGCTTCAGATTCAGATTCAGATTCGGATTCGGATTCGGTCAAATGACCGAGAGAGAGATTATTTTTTGGAGAGAGAATTAAGATCCATAAGACTTCTCGNTTCTGGGAATTAAGATCCATAAGACTTCTCAAGGTCTGGCATTGTCACAATCTCATTATATTAAGACAGTACTTGAAAAATTCAAGCACTTGGGCTTTAAAGTTGCAAAGACTCCAATTGACATGAATCTTGCATTAGCAAAGAACAAAGGCCAGAGCATATCACAATTGGATTATGCTCGTGTGTTAGGATGTTTAATGTACATCATGAATTGTACACGACCAGATATAGCTTGTGCTATAAGTAAATTGAGTCGATATACGAGCAATCCAGGTCAATCTCATTGGATGGCCATGAAACGAGTTTTGGGGTATTTAGTACATACCCAGGACTTTGCCTTGCACTATAGTAAATATCCTGCAGTCATTGAGGGATACTGTGATGCAAACTGGATCACCGGATCAACTGATTCCAAGTCCACAAGTGGATATATATTCACTATTGGTGGAGGAGCGGTATCTTGGAAGTCGTCCAAACAAACTTGTATTGCCCGCTATACAATGGAGGCTGAGTTCATAGCCTTAGATAAAGCCGATGAAGAAGCTGAATGGCTCAGGAATTTCTTGGAAGACATTCCATTTTGGCCCAAACCGTTGGCACCAATATGCATACATTGCGATAGTCAAGCGGCAATTGGAAGGGCAGGGAGCGTTATGTATAACGGTAAATCTCGTCATATACGAAGAAGACATAAAACCGTTAGGCAATTACTCTCTAGAGGAATTATCACGATTGACTATGTAAAGTCAAGTGATAATCTGTCTGATCCACTTACAAAAGGCCTAACTAGAGATGTAGTTGAGAAATCATCAAGGGGAATGGGACTATGGCCTAGAACAAGTCATAATGGCGGTATCTCTACCTAGAAGACGGGAGATCCCAAGATCTAGATTCAAGGAGATCAAACAAAGTCATTAATGACGGTTCAACATTGTCTACTAAATTATTTTTTTGGTCCATTCTCGTGATGAGACAATGTTCAGTATCAAGGATAAAACATTAAGGCTTTTTAATGATTTCTAAATTTGATACGGGGTATATCAAATAGTGTATCTACGGGATGACACGTTTAGGAATCACCTATGTAAGTGTGAAGTGTTAGCCGCTTCAAGGAGAATTTTGCAACGCCAGTTCTCTATGCACTTATGAAACCAGGCGGTGTTCATGGCTGAAACGAACACAACAATGATAACCAAAGACGGTTAAGGATTGGTTGTGTGACGTGTGGTTGTCTAGGTATACACCAAAGTTCGACGGTTCAAAGATATCAAATCTATCGATTGATCGAGTATATCCGACATAAGTTCACTACGGAAAGTTCAAAGGGAAACCTACTTATCCATGCAATTAATCCTTGCTTGCAAATCACACAGTTTTTCATGCATACTTCTGTGATATAGCCATTCCCCATTCATGTGGGGGATTGTTGGGATTTTTTAAGTAATTATTGATATATTAATGCTTAAAATGGGTGAATGGGAAATGGAGGGGAAAATAAAATATTTGAGTAATATTTGAGTTTCCCTCCTTAATTGTCCCACATAGGAAGAGGAAAAGACTTTTGATGGGTATATAAGAAATTGCTCTTCTTCTAGCTAATAAAGAGTTGAGAAGAAAGCAAGCCTCGCGCCGTCGTCGTCGTCGCTCGCTCGGCTCGGCCTCGGCCTCGGCCTCGGCTTCGGCTTCGGCTTCGGCTTCGGCTTCGGCTTCGGATTCGGATTCGGATTCGGATTCGGATTTGGATTTGGATTTGGATTTGGTCAAATGATCGATCGAGAGATTATTTTTTGGACCAAATTTATTTGTTAATAGTAAATATTAACAGAAATGTTATTAAATATTTGTTTTAATAACAAAATATTAATATTAAAATAAATATTAATATTAAATCCATTTCAGTTATTATCCAGAATTTAGTTTTCTGTTTTGTAACAGAAAATTAACTACCCTTCAATTTTCCCTCTTTATTATTGAGTAAATAGCCAATTATGTCATGGCATTTACTTTATGGGCGTTTTTGCAAAAACAACCATTATGAAGAGTTGCACCTCTTCAGATTTCAGCCCAACTTTGGCTATAAATACAAGTCCGTTCTCTCAGATTTTACATACTAATTTATGAGTTCTCCTCCTTCTTTCTGCATACTTTAATCTTCAAAGAAAGCAACTAAGTGTGATTTGCTACCGGAACTTTGAGTTCGCTGAAACACTGGGGTTTGAAGTACCACTACACCAGTGTGAAATTCGTTCTATCCTGAGAGGAAATAATCCATAACCTTGGGTACTAGGAGGGGATTAAATTCATTAAGGAAACACTGTGAATTCCGTGGGCTCAGATTAATTTTTCATTACGTTTACATTTTTGTTTATGCTATTTTATTATTTCCAGAATTGTTTTACAAATACAGATTTATAACAATACTTTCACTCACATGGAGTATTCATAATTTTATAGATGCCAACAAGGGTCAAGGGTTGTGGTGGAGTGGTAAGTATTCTTTCATCCTTAACTAGAGGTCTCGAGTTCGAGCCCTTGGGTATGGAGTCGTCTTTGTTAGGGAAGGCGTTACTCCCAATGTGAGACTTTGAATCTGAATTAATGAACCCCAATATCGGGTGAGAAATAATTTTTTTTTATAGATGGACTTTGCTAGTTTTCATGGTTCTCATGTGTAGAATACTAATGTGATTGAACCTATTATTGTGCAATCAATTATTGCAGGACTTGTATTAACAATACTGGACCCAAAATATTAGGAACGCTACGATGAATTAATTCTTAATTACTCAAATAAAATAAATATTATTGGGATTAATGTCAACTATAAACATGTAAGCCATCCCAGGAATCAAAGATGAGATTAGCAATACTAAAATCAAACTATTCGGAAAGATGATCTAGCTCTTAATTACTCAAATTTTAATAAATTACTGGAGTGGTGGTTATTGACTAGCTTAATTATATTAGGAAAGATGATTTAGCTCTTTTCCTATGAGTTACGATCACATATACTCGGGGCGGAGCCAGCCTTGCTGTTACCGGTAGAACTCAGTTGTTTTGACTCAAACCTTATATTTGTGTTATAAAATTTATTTATTATTTATAAATAATCTATTTTGAACCCAGTAAATAAAAAAAATTATGATTCATAACCCATAAACTAAAAATTCTAACTTCGCCTCTGCATATACTCTTGTCCCCATCACACTATTACCTTCAACAGGATAATTCCGGATCATAGTCCGATCATATATTGTATTTCTTTGTATTATACTAGTGAAATCACACTGAAACCTGGCAGGACTTGATGTTTCGCCTTTTTGGTGGACACCTAAGTTTGCATAATAACACTTAATTAAATAACTAATACACTTGCCACTGTCACTGCCATCCATGTCAACCTAGACAAAAGAAATTAAAAAAACAAAATTAATTTAACATATTTTGGCCATATGATTGAACTGAAGCACTGTAGATTTCATGCAAGAAATTGCAATATAAGAGAACATGAAGGACCTTCTATAGTCAGCAGAATGACAAAAAATGAGCAATATAATATATGTATATTGCTTTGAGGGAAAAGAAGGATACCCTTCAAAATGATACTCCATGCGTTCCAGTTTATGTAAATCTATTTCTTTTTTTGTTCGTTCCAAGAAGAATGATCCCTTTCTAAATTTAAAAATAATTTTGGTTAAACTTACAACTCTACACTTAATGAAAAGCTTTTATAACCACACAAATACTCTGGCCCCTTTTTGACTTGTTTAGGACCACAAATTCCAAAAGTCTTCATTTTTTCTTAAACTTCGTGTTCAGTCAAACATGTTCACATAAATTGGAACGAAGGAAATAGTACTTATTATAGAAAAGAATTTGTTTATTTATACATCTTATTTTCATGTGCCTAGACCCAATATCAAACTCTTAAATTAATCTAGAGAATAGGATGTATATGTAAATCCTAAGACTTTGTTTTTCTTTCTAAATCCAGTTCAGCTGGCAATTCTTGTACTATTCATTTGTGAGTTATCCCAATTAATATTGAGGTGGTAGAAAATTTCTCCCACTTGGAAATTATGCATCTTGTTTCCTAATTCCGAGTATTCAGCTGACAAGTCTTTGTACAATCCATAAGCATATACTTTTGTGAGGTATCTTAATTAATACGCCCTCTAGTCATTTTTAATTGGGCACGTTTTGACTTTTTATGCCCCTTAAGAAATAATAAATGAAGTGCATAATTTACCATGTTATTTATATTAATTGATGCATATTTTATTAAATTTAAGAAAATAAGTTGAAATGGACATATTGTGGGTAAAACAGGAAAAAGTTTGTTGTTTTCTCTTGATATGCGTAAATTGCCAAGTAAAATTGAACATCTATTTTTAGTATACATGCCAAGTAAAAATAACCGGATGAAGTATTTGTGTTTCTATTAATTTCTCTCACATGGCGGCTAAATAAGTTTACAGATGAACTTTCCTTAGTTCATGGTTTTCCTGTGCAGCGTAGTAACGTGATTGAAACTATTATAGTGTAATCAATTAGTGCAGGACTAAGATGATGTACTAATTCTTAGTTACTCAAATAAAATCAAAATTATTGGGATTGTCAACCTTAAAGATGCCTGACAGTTGTAAGTCAGCCAGGAATCAAAGACGAGATTAACAATACTACAATCAAAATATTCGGAAAGATGATCTACTCAAAAGGAGACTTTTCGTTTAATAAGTATTTATAAGTATTGATGTGTCTACTATTGCACAACTACCTACGGAGTTACTTGACTGTTGGAATTGAGCCAAATGATGAAATGAATCAAACATGAGAGATAGGAGGGCCTGCTCATGTGATCAGCACCCCACCTAATGAAATAAAGCAACGATTATAGTAGCCAGCAAATTACACCGGGGATATAAACGGCAAACTACACATGGGATATAAACCGCACTACACAAACCCCGTGCGATAGGATTATACCCAAAAGAACATTAAGTTGGTTTCGAACCTGCGTCATCCGTGCGGACATGGCACTCCAAACTCAACTGGGCCATCCCTTCGGAACGCTTCTTTGTATTATACAGGTGAATTCACTGAAACCTGACAGAACCTAATTTTTTTGCCTTTTTGGTGGACTCATAAGTTTGCATAATACTTACCTTCACTAAATATCTCGAACGTGCATCCCTTATGATAAAGAATACGAGACAGTAAGTGCATGCACCAAGGACTTCTGCCAAAGATCGGAGCCGGAACTAGGATTAATGTGCAAATGTACTTCTGTTTTTTTATTTTTGCCAGATTAATCTTGTGCTTTTCAAAATTTCACACGTTACTTTGGTTCAAGACTTCTGCCAAAAATCTCGAACGTGCATCCCTTCTGATGCACTTCAGTCAAAAATCAGAGGCGAAGCTAGAGTTTGAAATTTATAGGTTTTGAATTTACAATGAAACACATAGCAACATAATGGATATCTTAATAAAGATACAAGTAGGGGTGTGCATTCGATTTATCGATTCGATTTTGACCCTTATCGATAATTACTAATCGATTATCGATTTATACATATGCTTATCGTTATCGTTTCAATAAGGTTTCGATTTTTTCGATTTCGATTTATCGATATTTGGGGCTTATCGATTCGATTATCGATTACATCAATAAGAAAATTTGATGTTCCTTAAGTATCAGAATAACTTAAGATAATCATAGTAACAACTGTTCCTTCTTCAGATGCCGGTTTCTACAAAGCATTCAAGCTTTTTTAGGCTCATTTTATTCTGTACCAAATCCATGCCGTATGATTCTTTCATATATGTTTGATATAGACTTATATATAATCCTAGGAAACAATTTGCATACATACCTAGTATGTTTAAATTAAATGCCGCTATTGAAAAAATTGAACGTAACCACATTTAAGGAGGAAATAAAGGAAGAATTCTTGAATTAATAGCAAAATAGTAACCAGTAGACAGAGAAGCTCGGAGAATCCTATATAAGGCTGCTATTACACTAAAGAATTTTTGCTCTCTCTTTTACGTTTTTTTCCTTTGCTTGACTGTTCATTTGACCAGAAAAGTGTCAGCACACTAAAAACAAACAGAACAAGTTACAAATGCTTTTACAACAATCAGAAGTCACCAACCTACTACCAACTGATAACAAACAATCTCAAATAAAATGGACATGCTGTCAAACCCTTTAGTGACAGGCTAAAGCCACAGAATCAAACAATCGCAAATAATTTTAATACACCTGCAATCAGAATGTTAAGCGCAGAACTGTTCTTATGAAAATTATGCTGGATGAACATTGAACACAATTGAGATTAGAGCGTGCAACTGGACCTGCAGCTCTTCTTCTTGCATAGAGCAATTTTAAGACACCAAACTTGACATCTGCTGGAGATTTACACAAACTCCTCATGACAATGTCCAACAAGTAGAATTACACATTACACAAAAAGTTTGACATCTGCTGGAGACCATGCTGCCAGGATTAAATTTAATGCAGCAAATGCAATATCATGCTACAAAGGCAAATCAGCCGAGAAATTACTTGCAAGAAAAAGCCAAATCTTCAATACATCACATTTTTTTACAAGTATATTATTTAAAACGGAGAACTTACATAGCAGCTAACAAGCTCTAGCAAACATCGTCGGTGGAAGCTTCTTTGTCAAGATTAGTAAAATATAATAAGAATATACACTAACAAGTCAAGCAATTAATATATTATTTAACTATCTTAAGCAATACAATAAAATTAATTAAAATATACATACCTTCCTCGAGTGTCTCGAGAAAATCTAAATCTTCCTCAATATTTACAAGAAGCGATTCACTTCGAAGCCAATCTTGAAGTCAGCACTCCTCCCTCTTGAATCTACGTATCAAAATAAAAAGTTGCATACAAGAAGCAATTGAAACTTAGTTGTACATCATCACACTAATAAGGTGGAAAATGATACCAATAAAAAAAAGTTGCTCAAAAAAGAAATATGGCGTGAAGTGTGAGCCTGTGAGGTCCAGAAAGTGTTAAACTCATGTCCATTTATTTTGTCACTTTGTTAATTATTTAGTTTGATTCATGTAGTGCTTTATGTGTTAATTGGATCACGATCTGTTCCATTTTAAACAAAGCAGCTATAAGGTATAAATAGTTCCTATCTGCAGAGATGCAATCTATGCAACAGGATTTGATGAATATCCATTGTTTCATCACAGAACATATTAAGAATTCTGGACTTGTTTTATATCAAAGCAACCTCAAGATTTCAACTTCTCGTGACTTCATCTTGTTTTCAAAAAAGTAAAATGTTTTTTTTCTTTTTCCAATTACCTGTTGTTTAAAAATGAAAATCCTTTTCGGAAACCCTTAAAAGCAGTTCTGTTGATCTTATTTTAAAAAAAAAACATTCACTTTGGCTTCATTGTAACATGCTTCTCAAATTGAAAGAACTATTGTGGCATCGCTTCGAGTTTTTGTGTTTTCAATTCAATGACTTGTTGAGAATCGCTGTTAGTGTGTACACTTATATAAAATTAAGCATTTGTTCAAGCATCACGTTCATAGCTTCAATAAAATTTAGTAATTTACCCTTATCAAACAGAAAATTTTTTACTGAAAGAACCCATTTGGAGATAGAGAATTACCAGATCTGTGGGAGAAACCGAGAAAGGAGGAATTTTGAGTGAAGAAAATTTGAGGCTTCAGCTCTAAAGGGGCAGAAGCAGAACAGTTCTGCCAAAAACGTTGAGGCTTGAGCATAGCTTGACTCTTGAGGAACTTCAGATTCTGAACTGAAGCAGAAGCGGCTCGCCGACGCCTGAACTAAACAGGTGAAGTCGTGACTTGTGAAGAGGAAATAATAGGGTAGGGGAAAATCTTGAGGAACTTCAGAAGGCAGAAGCGGCATGAAGTCGTGAAGACTGAAGAGGAAATGATAGGGTAGGGGAAATTAGGAAATAATAAGGGTAGAGGAAAATGGAAATAATAAGTTAGGGTAAAGGAAAGGTTATATAGAATAAGGGTATAGTTATCTTTTTAGTATATCTTATCGGTTTATCGATAAACCGATAACCGAAGTGGACAAAATCGAAAT
>ML274120.1:0-59245 GCA_005239495.1 Nicotiana undulata | reverse complement strand
TTAGCTCCGTTGAGTGATTTCGGGGTTGGGAGCGTGTTTGGAATGTGTTTTTGAGGCCAGACAAAGATTTAGGCTTGAATTGGCGAAAGTTAGAATTTTGGCGATTTCGGCCGATAGGTGAGATTTTGATATCGGACTCGGAATGGAATTCCAAAAGCGACAGCAGGTACGGAATGTCATTTATGACCTGTGTGCAAAATTTGAGGTCATTCGGACGAGTTTTGACGTGGTTCGGAGTCGGAGGTGAATTCTTGAAAATTCCTAAGTTCTTAGGCTTGAATCTATGCTATTTGATGCTTTTGATGTTATGGAGCATGTTTTTAAGGCTCGACCAAGATCGAATAAGGTATTTGGACTAGTTGGTGGTTTTGGTTGAGGTCCCGGGGGACTCGTGTGGGTTTCGGGTGTTCAAACGGACACATCTTGGCCTTAACCCATTGCTGGTTTGCTGGTTTTACACCAGCAGTTTCTGGTTCACTGCAATCGCGGGGCATTAGCCGCGATCGCATAGGGTAAATCATAGAAGCCTCAAGTTTTTCCTCTGCGGTCGCAAGGTATGGTCCGCGATCGCAGAGCTTTCTAAGAATGGTCTCCGCGATCGCATTCAACAGGTAGCGATCGCATAGGGTTTCAGGTTTGAGGGGTTAGTCAGTGATGACTCAACGCGGTCGCGTGGCCATTTCCGCGATCGCATAGGTCTTGGGGCGTGAGGGTACGCGATCGCAGGTCACTGTACGCGATCGCATAATGTTATTTTGACGCGTGGGATTTTTTACTCTCCGCGATCGTGGCTGGGGCCCTGCGATCGCATAGTACAATGCCTGGGTAGAATGATAAAAGCCCCATTTCGAACTCAAAGCCTATTTTCATCATTTTTGAGTTTGGGGAGCTCGGGAGAGGCGATCTTTGAGGGGATTTTCACCTGGGTAATCGAGGTAAGTGATTTTCTACCACCATAGGTTAATTTCCACGTTCCTAATCTTAAATCCCACCCTTCAATTCATGATTTTTGAGTTAAAATTGGGGGGAAATGGAAGAAACTTCTTAGACCTAATTTTGGGGTTTTGATTGGGTAATTGACCTCTGATTTGAGATATTTTTATATGGTTAGACTCGTGAGTGAATAAGATTTTGGAAAACATAAATTTTACCCGAATCCGAGAAGTGGGCCCGAGGGGCATTTTGGTCAAATTCCTAACTTCGCGTACTAGCTTCGACTTAATTAGATATTTTGATTTATTGAAGTGTTATTTACAATATGCAATCGAATTTATTAGATTCGGGCCACCCGGAGTTGGATACTCGTGGCAAGAGCGTGTTACGGAGTTGAGTTGAGCAGTCGAGGTAAGTGGCTTGCCTAACTCTGTGTTGGGGAATTTCCCTTAGGCATTTTTACTGGTTTTTGCTATAAAAACCCCCGTGTACGTGAGGTGACGAGCGCGTGCACGGGGTATTTTCACTGAAGTTCCTTATTTCTTTCTACATAATGCTTCCTTTTCAACTCTATTATTACTGTTATCATTTAAATTGCATAATAACTTAAGGTTTATCATGGTAAATTGATTTCTAACTGATTTTCCAATCATTACTATTCGTTGAAACTGATTTAGTGATTTTACTTCGAGATTTCCAACTGGTTTTCCTCAAACCCTTAAACCATGTTATTTTTTATATGTACTTTATATTACGTATAAATACAGGGATTGCGGGCATAGACCTGAGCCTTTCCCTCATTCTGCATTGCATACAGGGATTGCGGGCATAGACCTGAGCCTTTTCCTCATACTGCATTGCATACATAGGGATTGCGGGCAGAGACCTGAGCCTTTCCCTCATATTGCATTGCATTGTACCTTTACTTTCTTACAGAGCTTTATATATATATATATTGCGTTGATCCGAGCATTTGATTATACCGTTTCTTGCTAGCCTTTACTTATAATTCCTGTCGATTATCACTTGCTTTACTTACTTGTTCTCTATATCTGTTATTTTGCAAACCTCAGTAGGGCCTCTACCTGACCTCGTCACTACTTGACTGGGTTAGGCTTGGCACTTACTAGGTACCAAATGTGGAGTACTCACGCCCTTCTGCGCATGTTTCCCCATGTGCAGATCCAGGTCCTAGTACGCTGTATCTCAGCTAGCCAGCAGCAGCAGTATCAGGAGACTTGAGGTATAATGTGCAGCGTCCGCAGATCTCCGAGTCCCCTTCCTACCTTGAAGTTATAGTACTTGTAGATTAAACTATACGGCCTTTTCTATCCAGTTGTACATACTGAGCAGTAGAGTAGCTTGTGATGTATTGTGATATTCCGGGTTCTGGGTAAAGTAACTGTTAATGCCGAGCGGCGTCGAATTTACTATGATTTATTTCACTTACTGTTATTTTACCTGTTTTACCTAAATTTCGCTTAAGGTATAGGCTTACCTAGTCGTTTAGACTAGGTGCTATCACGAGACTCAGTCGGAGGGAGAATTCGGTCGTGGCACTGCTTCTAACTATATGCTTATCCTTGAATTCAATTTTTGTCTTCCTAAACAAAGGAATATCCTTTTAAATGTGTGTGAATAAATTTTTGTATGTTTATGTTTTGTAAATATAACAAATAAAGCACAAGGACAAACATCCTAAATATTAAACTATATTTACCGCAATATATTTTCTTGCACGAACAACTGTATGTTGAACTTTCTGTAACGACCCGACCGGTCGTTTTGAGATCTAGTGCATCGTTCACCAGTTTGAGGTCATGAGCAACTTCGATTCAAGTATTATGACTCGTAGACGTGGTCGGAGTTGAATTTCAGGAAGTTCAGAGTCAAATTGGGAAGAAAATTCTCATTTCGAAAGCTGTAAGTTGGAATAATTGACTAAGATTGGAATTTTTAGTCTAACGACCTCAGAATTAGGATTTAAAGGTTTCAGCAGGTTCGTATGATGATTTTGGACTTGGGCGTATGTTCGGATTGGGATTTGGATAACACGGGAGCGTTTCGACGTATATTAAGGAAGATAGAATTTTAGAAGAATTTCATAAGTCTGGGTGGAATTTCATTTCAGAGATATTGACATTCGTTTGGGATTTCGAGTCTGGGAATAGCTCCGTATGGTGATTCTGGAGTTGGGAGCGCGATTGTAAGTGAATTTGGATGTCCGTAGGTCATTTTGAAGTCATTTGGCTAAAGATAGAAATTTGAAGGTTTTTGAGAAATCCGACCGGAAGTGGAAATTTTGATATCGGGTTCGGAATACGATTCCGAAAGTTGGAGAAGGTAAGTAGTATCGAATATGACTTGTGTGCAAAATTTGGGGTCAATTAGACGTGATTTGATAGGTTTCGGCATCAGATGTAGACGTTTGAAATTTCAAAGTTCATAAAGCTTGAATTGGAGAGCGATTCGTTGTTTCAATGATTATTTGATGTGATTTAAGGCCTCGAGCAGGTCCGCGTTATGTTTTGGAACAGGTTGGTGTAATTGGACGGGATCCCGGGGGCCCCAGGTGGATTCCGGGTGGTTAACGGATCAAAACTTAGAGTTGGAGAAAAGCTGAGGTTGCTGCCAACTGGTGTGTCCGCATCTTCGGGGTTTTTGCCGCAGGTGCTGTAACGAACCGACCGGTCATTTTGAGATCTTACTCGTCGTTCAGCAGCTTGAGGCCATGAGCAGCTTCATTTCAGGTGTTATGACTCGTAGGCGTGGTCGAAGTTGAATTTCGGGAAGTTCAGAGTCAATTGGGAAAGAAAGTTCTCATTTCGGAAGCCTTAAGTTGGAAGAATTGACTAAGATTGGATTTTTGAGTAAACGACCTCCGAATCAGGATTTGAAGGTTCCAGCAGGTACGTATGATGATTTCGGACTTGGGCGTATGTTCTGATCGGGTTTTGGATAACCCGGGGGCATTTCGGCGTATATTGTGGAAGTCAGCATTTTAGAAGAAATTTCCTAAGTCTGGGTTGAAGTGCATTTCAGTGATATTGATGTCCCTAAGGGATTCCGAGTCTGGGAGTTGCTCCGTATGGTGATTCTGGAGTTGGGAGCGCGATCGGAAGTGAATTCGGATGTCCGTAGGTTATTTTGAAGTCATTTGGTTAATGATAGAAATTTGAAGGTTTTCGAGAAATCCGATCGGAAGTGGAAATTTTGATATCGGTGTTGGAATGTGATTCCAAAAGTTGGAGTAGGTCCGTAATGTTGAATATGACTTGTGTGCAAAATTTGGGGTCAATCGAACGTGATTTGATAGGTTTCGGCGTCAGATGTAGAAGTTTGAAATTTCTATGTTCATAAAGATTGAATTGGAGAGCAATTCGTTGTTTCGATGTTATTTGATGTGATTTGAGGCCTCGAGCAAGTCCGCATTATGTTTTGGAATAGGTTGGTGTAATTGGATGGGGTCCTGGGGGCCTCGGGTGGATTCCGGGTGGTTAACAGATCAAATTTGAAGTTGGAAAAAAGCTGAGGTTGCTGTCATCTGGTGTGACCGCACGTGCGAGGCTTTGGCCGCAGGTGCAGAGCCGCAGGTACGGCTTTGGCGCCGCAGGTGCGAGGTTTTGCTGGTTTGGCTGGGAGCGCAGGTGCGATGCAATTTCCGCACTTGCGAAGGCGTATATGCGGACAATGGGGCGCATGTGCGGATCTGGCTGGAGGAGAAGGAGGCTGTAGGTGCGGGCTATTGGGCACACCTGCGGGAGCGCAGGTGCGAGATGTGGACTGCAGGTGCGGAAATGGGCCTGGGCAGATTGTTTTAAAATCGAGAATTTGGCCATTTCCTCTAATTTTCTCTTGGTTGGGCGATTTGTGGAGAGCTTCAAATGGGGATTTTCGTCATCTATGTCAATGTAAGTCATTTCAACTCATTTCAAGTTAAATACATAGTTTAGGTTCGGATTTGAATGTGGGAAATTTGTGGAAAATTTGGGATTTTTGAAGAAAAACCTAGAATTCGTAATTTGGAATTTTGACCACGCATTTGAGCATGAAATTAAGAGTAAATTATGTATTTGAGCTAGTAAAGTCATGGGTAATCCTTATCTTCCAAAAAATTTGGAATCCGGGCACGTGGGCCTGAGGGAAATTTTGTCAATTCTTCGAGCGGATTTGGGATTTCATATAAATTGAATGGTTATGCGTATTAGAGTATATTTTCATTAGTTTGCCGTTATTTGGCTATCTTTGGAGCATTTTGCAATTGATTTGAGTCGTCGGAAGGGCTTGGAAGCCGGATTATGGAATTTCGGAGCGAGGTAAGTCTCCTTTCTAACCTTTTGAGGCGGAATTGTCCCCATATGTGAACTAAATAAATATGTGCTACTATTTGTGGGGGCTACGTACGCACGAGGTGACGGGAGCCTGTGCGTAGCTACTATTATGCTTGTGTCCGGGTAGTCTAGGACCCACTAGCATGCCTTACTTGTTGTACTAGTGATCTTGCCAGTAATATTAGACTGTTAATATGATCGAATTAGTAATTGAATACCTAAAAAGGTTAGAGTTCACTTGTCTTAATCATTTAGGAAAAGGATTTATTCTTCCTGACATAATTGTGTTACAGATAAATTTGTAAAGTTTAAAACCTTATAAAACTTGGCAAATGAATTTCCAGAAATGATTTAAATACTATCTTCATGTTCATTTAAAGAGAATTTTATCATTCCTTGAGAAACTATTTTCCTTATAAAAATTCGGATTTATTATGTGAATATGTGTATATATATGAGTACCTGAGTCGCATATATGATTCGCTAGCAGGATAACACTATTAATTATATATGAACGCGTTGCAAGTTCGATTCGCGAGCGGGGGAAATAGATGCATCTATGGTTCGAGCCGTTCGACCTTTCGGCAGTGCATATTTTGTTATTGTTGGTCCCCGCCGTTCGACCCTTGGCATTTTTTGCGCATGATATTTGCTGCGTACTTTCTGTAATTATTTCCTGCTTATTGGCCTGTGAATCTTAAATTTTTAACCGAAATGACTGATACTTAAAGTGTTAAATGTGAAAGAAGTTGATATTTCTTATCCCTGATTTTTATTAAATTACCTATGATATTTGTAACGACCCGGGCGGTCGTTCCGTAGAATTTGTATTATAATTACTGTTATTGACTTGTCATAGGTTGGTTATACTGTTATTGATGTGTNTTATGGCTTGGATAGCTTCGTTAGGTGATTTGGGACTTAGGAGTGTGTTCGGAACATTTTTGTGATGTCCGGTGTAGAATTAGGCTTGAATTGGCGAAAGTTAGTTTTTGGCGATTTTCGGTTGGCAGTGGAAAATAGGCTATCGGGGTCAGAATGGATTTTCGGTAAGTTTGAACAGGTTCGTAATGTCATTTTGGATATGTGTGCAAAATTTTAGGTCAATCAGATGTGTTTTGGACAGTTTCGGCATTGTTGGTGGATTTTAGAAATTTGAAAGTTCTTAGGCTTGAATCCGATGTGATTTTGGTGTTTTGAGGTTATATTTAGTGTTTTGAGAGTGCAACTAAGTTTGAATGATCATTCATGATGTGTTGGTAAATTTGGTTGGGGTCCCGAGGGGCTCGAGATTGATTTCGGGTGATTAACGGACACTTCCGGACTTGAAATATCTGTTGTTTTTGCTGGTGTGTTGCAGGGTGTAAATTACTCTATGCGATCGCGGGGTACCATATGCGATCGCATAGGTCTGTTGGTGAGGCCCCGAAATTTGTTCTGTGCAATCACAGGGGAAGTGGTGCGATCGCAGTGTAGGGAGGGAGGAAGCTGTGCGATCACGTGTGAGTATGTGCGACCGCACAGGGGCCTGGGCGCGTGAGGGTAAGGGGACTAGTGCACAGTGAGATCGCGTGCACAGTGATGCGATCGCGTGAGGGAGCAAGTGATGCACTGTGCGAACGCGCCTGAGGGTATGCGAACGCACTGAGTAAATTATAAAACCTAGGCAGTTAAATTAAAACCCTTCCGCGACCTTAACATATTTTTACACCATTGTTGAACGGGAAAAGAGCTTGGAGGAGATTTTTGAGAGGGGAAATCAGTATTCATCCTAGAGGTAAGTATTTTGGACCTTAAAAATTTATTATAGGTGATTAAGGAACATAATCTCCGTGTTTAATTCATGAAAATCTGTACAAAAAGGGGAGTTAGGGCTTGAGATTATGAGACCTTTAAGGGTTGATTTGAGGGGTCAAACGAACTCCGATTTTTACGTTCTTTATATGTACGGACTCGTGAGATGACGAAGAACATTTTGGTATAAATATTTTTGAGTTCCGAGATGAGGGTCCGGGGGTCGGGTTTTAGCAAATTTCGGGTTTTGAGCTAAAATTGGTATTTTTCAATTGGAATTCATTCCTTACGCATAATTTGATGATAAAAATCTGAACTTGGTAGATTTGGAGCACTCGGGAGTTGATTCGAGAGGCAAGCGTATTGCAGAATAGTTTCCGGGCTAGTTTGAGGTAAGTAATGTCTTTAAATCCTGTCCTGAGGGTATGAAACCCCGGACTCTACACCCTTTCACGGGTTTTGGAATGCAAAGATTGGAACTTTGGAAATATATTCCCTATTTAGGCAACTATTGAGTTGCGAAACTGATTTCTAAGCCTATGCTTAATAGTATTGATATATTTTGATATGAATTGGGCTGTAAGCCATGTTTGGGGCCTAGTGCCGATCTGTTTACCCCTTGGGGGCTGTTTTTACTATTTTTGTCACTTGATATGTTATGATTTTCACTCAGTCTTTTCTTGATAATTATTTTGACACTCAGAGTATTTTGATACTATTTATTGAAAATGAAACACTGTTTTTGGGTCTAGAACCCGATATATTTATGGCCTAAAGGGCATGCTGAAAGTGTCTGACTGAGTGAGGTTGCAGTCCAATATTGTGAGGATGATATGATATGAGAGCGGCTGCGGGCCAATATTGTTTGTGATTTATGCCATGATGTGGCTTGTTATAGCGCTTGGGCTGTAGGAGCCCCTCCGGAGTTTGTACACACCCCTAGTGAGCACAGGTACCTACTGAGTGATGTTGCCCGCGGGCTAATATTGAGTGAATGTGAGGTTTCCTGATGGGCTAATATTGAGTGACTGTAAGGTTGCCTGATGGGCTGATACTGAGTGACTGTGAGATTGCCTGATGGGCTAATATTGAGTGGCTGTGAGGTTGTCTGATGGGCTAATATTGAGTGACTGTGAGGTTGCTTGATGAGCTGATACTGAGTGACTGTGAGCTTGCCTGATGGTCTAATATTGAGTGACTGTGAGGTTGCCTGATGTGCTGATACTGAGATTGTTTTGAGAAATGATTATGGCCCGAGGGGCAGATTTATGAAAAACTTTACTGAGTTTTTGACTACGATTCACTTCGTCTTTCAAATTCATTTTACTGAGAGTTTTATTGAGATATATTGAAATTGTACTTGTTTCAAAGGATTTCTGGAAATTGGTTTTTGAACTTATGTATTTGATGAATACTTATGGTGACTTGGTGATTTACTATTTTTGTGAATTGGTGTATCCATGCTGTGTGTTTCTTATTTCTCAGACTGTGATTTATTTTCATTACTACTGAGTTGGCGTACTCATAATTACTTCCTGCACCTCTGTGTGCAGATCCAGGTATTGATTCAGAGTAGTAGCTGTCTCTGTTCGTTAGCAGCAGTTTTACGGGATTTCGAGGTAGCTGTCCAGCGTCCACGGCTTCCCCATTTCCCTTCCTTATTTAGTATTAGTATTTTATTCCTAGACTTTGTCTCGACGGTAGTAGAGTTAGTTTATTTCGTAGATGCTCATGACATGTTGACTCTGGGTTTTGGGGACGGTTGTAGACTGTTAGCTTGATTGTTTGTTTAAAGATTTCGAAATTTATATGCGTATTATGAATCGTTGAAAATAAATTGAGATATTTGAAAAGAAAAATGTGAAGTTTTTTAATGCTGCCTAGCTTAGTTCCACGAAAGACGCCATCACGGCCGGTTAGGATTTGGGGTCGTGACAAGTTGGTATCAGAGCTCTAGGTTGCATAGGACTCAACGATCATGAGCAGGTTTAGTAGAGTCTTGCGGATCGGTACAGAGACGTTTGTACTTATCTTCGAGAGGCTGCAGAACCCTTAGGAAACATTCCACATTCTTGAATTCTTATCGTGCGAATCCATTTATTCAGCCAAAAGCGTAACTCTCTAAATTCCTTTCATGTATTCGAATGCGCACGCGAGCTCTTGGTATTAGTTGTGCGTCGTCGGCTTGTGAATTCCATGGGTGAGATGTGATTTTTACATGTTAATAATGGGCTAGTTGGAAGGACTTGAGGCCGAATTTTTTTCTGTGACATGAGTGCTGAGATTTCGTTGTGTGAGCACATGTATTTGGGGACTTATATGTCCGTTAGTGTCCTTATTGATGGAACTTTGTGACTAGATGACTACATGGTGAGTGTGATCGGATAGTTAGATTTATTTAGGTTGTTTGATTGTGACCAGAATGAATTGGCGGGAGATGTGGCAAGAACCATTGATTATTTGACTTCTGTATTGAGTTAGAATATGGCTTCGAGTTATGAGTATTGAAGGACCTCTCGTGTAGTTTAGTTGTGGAGTGAAGTGGATTTTCCTATTATGTTCTGAGTTCTTGTGATGTCTTTTGAGCTGACCAATGCCCCAACAACGTTTATGTATTTGATTGACAGTGTATTCAACCGCGTTATAACTCCTTTGTTATTGTATTTATTGATGGCATCCTGTCGTACTCTCGTAGCCAGGGATAACATACTCGGCATTTGATGATGGTATCACAAGGATATAGGAAGAAGAAGCTTGGTGCGAAGTTCTCCAAGTGTGAATTTTTTGCTAAGTTCAGTAGCATTCTTGGGACGCGTGGTGTCCAGTGAAGGTATCCATGTGGTCAGACGAGTGTGAGTAGAGCTTCCTGAAGCTCAAGATTCCTTGACCACAAACCCAATGTTAGTATTGCCATCAGCTTCAGGTTCTTATACCGCTAGATGGGATTTCTCGAGGGCAGGCAGTGGTTGTGTTCTAATGTAGGAAGGTATAGTGATTGTATGATAGCTATGATTTTCAGAAGTGTATTGGGAGATATCATTTTGAGATTAAGAAGGTAGGGGTATCTCATGCGGGTTGTCCTAATATGTGTGACCCTTATGTTTGTCGGTAGTAAGTTCTCTCTATCAGTAAATGATGTTTGTTATAGTTTTAGTTTAGATCGCTTGTGGGAGTTGGCATGACCATTACTATGGTGAATGCAGGATTTGCATACGATTTGAGGGTTAGATGGTTTGGGTCATATAAGCTTATGGAGGATTTAGTTGAACCTCACCACAGTATGGTGGCAGTGATAATGTGGGGGAATTGTAAGTTATTGTTTGTCTTGATCCTTGGCTTTGAGCCAAGTAGGGGAGTCCGTTAATGATAAGTTGATTACACGATTATGTGTTGTATTGGTTTCGGTTCGAGGTATGTTGGTGAATCAGTTATTACCCTGCAAAGGTGGAGTCTGGGAATGGCTCGAGTAACGGGAAATTCTTTGATACAGGTTTTAATGTACTTTACGGGTAATGGAATTTGTTGAATGATTGAGTTATGCTTGAAGGTGTAGTGTGTGCGGTGTATGAGTTTGCTTGTTTCTTCAATGTGTGGATTACTTTCCTAGTATGTGGATTGCAAGCGGGGTCAGGTCGTTCTGTTTACTTGGTTAGTGTAATTGAAATTGCGTAGAGTAAATGACCTTCGAGAATGGTTCAGACGGATTCAAGGTTATATGTAGCGGTCGAGGATCTTCAAGGTGTGAGAAGGGCTAGAACTGAGATTTACGGGGAAGGTGTCAAGGCTTGTGGTGTATTTGCATTATCATGGATTCTATCCATCAGTATCAGGAAAGTGAAGGTAATGACTTTAAATTCGCAGGAAGTCTATTCAGGGTAAGTATTTCTAATATGGTGCATTTGGGGATAATTGAGGGAGTATTCAGCGGCTTATGAGCCTTAGACGGTATATTTTTATGCTCGGGTTTCGTGCGGTGAGTCGGGATTGAGAATTGCGGTATTATGGCAAGAAGAAGTATCAATTCGAAGGTAAGTCAGAAGGAACTTGGATAAATAGGACAGCTTGGTAGTAGGTCGGATCGGCATGATAAGGGATATGGTTAGTTCTTTGGGTGTTTATAAGGTAATGAGTTGTTACAGGTGTTTCTTAGCAATTCTCTTGGAATTTGGTGGCATGCGTAGCTTGGTTGAGTTAGAAGGATTCAATCCTGATGGGTTTGGGTTGTACAAATGTGATTTGGGAGTTCTTGATTATTTCTACCAGNAAGTTCTCATATTTATCATAGGATTGCATAGCGTATGCGGTATTTTGTGTATAGTGGAGAGTGACATATGTGAGGTCACGGTTAAGTTCTGGAAGGAAGGTCAGAACTGGCAGTTTCAGATGATTAGGTAAAGGATACCGCTATTGTGTGGCTGGATGAGAGTATACATTCATAAATGACAATGTGTTTAAGGCAATGTGTTTGAGTAAGTGTGCATCATTGGTGTTACGACGCTCTCTTGTTGGATCGACTGTTGATATTCAAGTTTGTTGGTGGCACAGAAGAATTATAGGATTATCCTAATGGAATGATTGAGTATTAGAGACATGTTATATATTCGAGTGGTGGAATTGGGATCAGATATAGTAATTGGTGCGCCTTATGGATTTTTGAAACTTGGAGTTTTCATGAACATTGTAGTTGTGAACTACGGGGATGCGAGCACAGCTAGTCAGGTGTTAGTATATGTCATGATTCAGTCATTATGAACGTTCAGAGTGTTATTTACCCGTTGTGGATGACTAGAGTTGACTTAGAGTTATTGGTAGGCTAGTATGGGTGTTGCAGGATTGAGACGTATTGGTTATGTTCTTTCTGGTTCGGGTGGCATGGTATCGTCTGATTTCTCTGTGGTTATGGCAATGCACTTTGAGTAATTGATGTCGAATTTCGCATGGTTATGGATTTTGAGCAGGGTGGCTTGGAGTATTGTCCAGCGGTTGGATGGGATCACGCTTTGTAGCAGAGTTAAGTAGAGGGATGATCCTTGGTGTAGGAATTGTGTAATATGGTTTTACATATATATCAGGCTTTTAGCATGATGTGGTAATGGCAAGAGTAATGACAGGATAGTCCTCTCGTGTGAGTCTTCTCCATTTTATGAATTGAGCTCTTAGGATGTTGTTATTATGTGCACGAGTTGCACAAGTTATGGCTCTGGATGGTATTAATGCTGATCGATCAAATGGTTGCTGGTTTCTACGTGTTTCTTTCATCATCGACACCATATGAAGGTGTTAAAACAAGGCTTTGTTTGATAAGATTTTATTTACCGGTGTTGGGTTGTTATGAGCAGCGATTGGGATTATGAGTCATCGCTATGAGTGTTGAGTTATGCGGTATATTATGTGATTTCATCTTGTGTTGCGGATATGGATTGATACAGCGTGTTCGGACTATTTCAGCTTATAGTGGTGGGATTAGAACTTGTAAATTATTTTAGAAGTGGAAATTTAGTTCTAAAGTTTATGGGTCAAGATCAGACTTCAAAATTTCAACCGTGCTGTGCTAGTAGACCTATATGGGTTAAGGTGACATGGAATCACCTCCGAATATGTGCATGGCAGGTTACACAACAATTTTGGTGGTGTTTGGAACAACTCTAGGAACGTTCGAGGACGAACGTATGTTTAAGTGGGGGAGAATGTAACGACCCGGCCGGTCGTTCCGTAGAATTTGTATTATAATTACTGTTATTGACTTGTCATAGGTTGGTTATACTGTTATTGATGTGTTAGAGTTGGTAGGCTTGAAATCGGAATGGTTATAATGAGAAATTAGTCACTTAGTCTTTAAAAATAGCCTTAAAGTTGGAAAAGTCAACTGAGAGTTGACTTATTGGTAAACGACCCCGGAATGCGGATTTTATGGCTCGGAGAGTTTCGTTAGGTGATTTGGGACTTATGAGTGTCTTCAAAATATTTTTGTGATGTCCGCTGTAGAATTAGGCTTGAATTGGCGAAAGTTAGTGTTTGGCGATTTCCGGTTGGCAGTGAAAATAGGCTATCGGGGTCGGAATTCCGGAATTAGGAACAGGTTCGTAATGTCATTTTGGATATGTGTGCAAACTTTCAGGTCAATCAGATGTGTTTTGGATAGTTTCGGCATCGTTGGTGGATTTTAGAAATTTGAAAGTTCTTAGGCTTGAATCCGATGTGATTTTGGTGTTTTGAGGTTATATTTAGTGTTATGAGAGTGCAACTAAGTTTGAATGATCATTTATGATGTGTTGGTAAATTTGGTTATGGTCTGGAGGGGCTCGGGATTGATTTCGGGTGATTAACGGACACTTCCGAACTTGAAAAATCGGCTGTTTTTGCGGGTGTGTTGCAGGGTGTAAATAACTCTATGCGATCGCGGGGTATCATATGCGATCGCATAGGTTTATTGGTGAGGCCCTGGAATTTGTTCTGTGCGATCACAGGGGAAGTGGTGCGATCTCAGTGTAGAGGGAGAGAAAGCAGTGCGATCGCGTGTGAGTGTGTGTGACCGCACAGGGGCCTGGGAGCGTGCGTGTAAGGGGACTAGTGCACTGTGCGGTCGCGTGCACAGTGCTGCGGTCGCGTGAGGGAGCAAGTGATGCACTGTGTGAATGCGAATGAGGGTATGCGAACGCACTGAGTAAATTATAAAACCTAGGAAGTTATATTAAAACCCTTCCGCGACCTTAACATATTTTCACTCCATATTTGAACGGGAAAAGAGCTTGGAGGCGATTTTGGAGAGAGGAAATCAGTATTCATCCTAGAGGTAAGTATTTTGGATCTTAAAACTTTATTATAGGTGATTAAGGAACATAATCTCAGTGTTTAATTCATGAAAATCAGTACAAAAAGGGGAGTTAGGGCTTGAGATTATGAGACCTTTAAGGGTCGATTTGAGTGGTCAAACGAACTCTGATTTTCACGTTCTTTATATGTACAGACTCATGAGATGACGAAGAACATTTTGGTATAAAAATTTTAGAGTTCCGAGATGCGGGCCCGGGGGTCGGGTTTTAATAAATTTCGGGTTTTGAGCTAAAATGGTATTTTTCAATTGGAATTCATTCCTTAAACATAACTGGATGATAAAAATCTGAACTGGGTAGATTTGGAGCACTCGGGAGTTGATTCGAGAGGCAAGCGTATTGCAGAATAGTTTCCGGGCTAGTTTGAGGTAAGTAATGTCTTTAAATCCTATCCTGAGGGTATGAAACCCCGGACTCTGCACCCTTTCACGGGTTTTGGAATGCAAAGATTGGAACTTTTGAAATATATTCCCTATTTAGGCAACTATTGAGTTGCGAAACCAATTTCTAAGCCTATGCTTAATAATATTGATATATTTTGATATGAATTGGGCTGTAAGCCATGTTTGGGGCCTAGTGCCAATCTGTTTACCCCTTGGGGGCTGTTTTTACTATTTTCCTCAGTTGATATGTTATGATTTTCACTCAGTCTTTTTTTGATAATTGTTTTGACACTTAGAGTCTTTTGATACTATTTATTGAAAATGAAACACTGGTTTTGGGTCGAGAACCCGGTATATTTATGGCCTGAAGGGCATGCTGAGAGTGTTTGACTGAGTGAGGCTGCGGGCTTGTGAGGATTATATGATATGAGAGAGGTTGCGGGCCAATATTGTGTGTGATTTATGCCATGATGTGGCTTGTTATAGCACTTGGGCTGTAGGAGCCCCTCCGGAGTCTGTACACACCTCTAGTGAGCGCAAGTACTTACTGAGTGATGTTGCCCGGAGGGCTAATATTGAGTGACTGTGAGGTTGCCTGATGGGCTAATATTCAGTGACTGTAAGGTTGACTGATGGGCTGATACTGAGTGACTGTGAGGTTGCCTGATGGGCTAATATTGAGTGACTGTGAGGTTGCCTGATCGGCTGATACTGAGTGACTGTGAGGTTGCCTGATGGGCTAATATTGAGTGACTGTGAGGTTGCCTGATCGGCTGATACTGAGTGACTGTGAGGTTGCCTGATGGGCTAATATTGAGTGAGTGTGAGGTTTCATGATGGGCTGATACTGAGATTGTTATGAGAAATGATTATGGTCCGAGGGGCAGATTTATGAATTTTTTTACTGAGTTTTTGACTACGATTCACTTCGTCTTTCAAACTGATTTTACTGAGAGTTTTACTGAGATATGTTGAAATTACACTTGTTTCAAAGGATTTCTGGAAATTGGTTTTTGAACTTATGTATTTGATGAATACTTATGGTGACTTGGTGATTTACTGTTTTTGTGAATTGGTGTATCTTTGCTGTGTGTTTCTTATTTCTCAGACTGTGATTTATTTTCATTACTACTGAGTTGGCGTACTCATCATTACTCCCTGCACCTCTGTGTGCAGATCCAGGTATTGATTCAGAGCAGTAGCTGTCTCTGTTCGTTAGCAGCAGTTTTACGGGATTTCGAGGTAGTTGTCCACCGTCCAAAACTTCTCCATTTCCCTTCCTTTTTTAGTATTAGTATTTTATTCCTGGACTTTGTCTGGACGATAGCAGTTTTAGTTTATTTCGTAGATGCTCATGACATGTTGACTCCGGGTATTGGGGACGGTTGTAGACTGTTAGCTTGATTGTTTATTTAAAGATTTCGAAATTTATATGCGTATTATGAATCGTTGAAAATAAATTGAGATATTTGAAAAGAAAGATGTGAAAATTTTGAGTGCTGTCTAGCCTTGTTCCACGATAGGCGCCATCACGACCGGTTAGGATTTAGGGTCGTGACAATATTCATGCTTAATGTCTCACTTGATCACACTAAATTGACCTCTAGCAAGTGTCAAATTCGACCTCTCGTACATTCATAGAAATGTGGCTGACTTGGAAACTTAGACGAGCTGCATTATCCGGAGACGACCCGCAACCGACAGAGTCTTCCTCATATGTATTGTATTTTATTTTTAAGTTCCCTGTCCAATTTGTATTTCGGACAAGCATTATAGTATTTGTATAAATTCTTAGAAGTTGGCTCATGCACTTGTGACACCGGGTTCTGGGATGTATTTGTAACGACCCGACCAGCCGTTTTGAGCTCTAGCGCATCGTTCAGCAGTTTGAGGCCATGAGCAGCTTCATTTCAGGTATTATGACTTGTAGGTGTGGTCGTAGTTGAATTTCGAGAAGTTCGAAGTTAAATTGGAAAGAAAGTTCTCATTTCGGAAGCCTTAAGTTGGAAGAATTGACTAGGATTGGAATTTTGAGTAGACGACCTCCGAATCATGATTTGAAGGTTCCAGCAGGTTTGTATGATGATTTCGGACTCGGGCGTGTGTTCGGAACGGGTTTTGGAAGACCCGGGAGCGTTTCGGCGCCCAATTGTGAAATAAGAGTTTCTTTAAGTTCGAATTTTGGTTGGAATGTGTTTTTGTGTTATCGAGGTCCGAACGGAATTTCGAGACCGGGAATAGTTCTGTTATGTCATTTATGACTTGCTTGTAAAATTTGGTGTCATTCCGAGTAATATGGTCGGTTTGGCGCATTGTTAACGAATTCAAGAACTTAAAGTCCTTAAGTTTCATTCTAGGCGGTTTGAGGTGTGATTTTGAGTGTTCCATGCATTAGAATTGATTCATTTAGCATTTTTTGATATAATTAAGTAACTTGTGGCTAGTTTCAAGTCCTTGGGAGACGAATTTGGAGTTTCGGGTGCGCTCTTGACCCGGAGAGTAGGATCGACACGAGGTAAGTCTCCTTTCTAACTTTGTGAGGGAGAATTGTCCCCATAGGTGAACTAATTAATTATGTGCTATTCTTTGCGGGAGCTACGTACGCACGAGGCGACGGGAGTCCATGCGTAGCTACTAATATGCTATGTCCGGGTAGTCTAGGACCTACTAGCATGCTTTACTTGTTGTACTTGTGACCTTGTCAATAATATATCATGTGATGCTTTCAATTAGTAACTAAATCTCTGAGAAGGATAGAGTTCACTTTTCTTAATCACCTAGAAGGAGAATTGATTCTTCCTTGGATAATTGTGTTTCGGATAAATCTATAGAGTTTGGAAACTTGTCGAAATTGGCAAGTAAATATCCAGAAAGGTTTTAAATACTATTCTCATGTTTATTAAAAGGAGAATTTTATCACTTCATTGAACAACTAGTTTTCCTGATAAAAATGTGGGTTATTGGTGTGAATATGTGTAACTTTGGGTGCCTAAGTCGCATGTATGATTCGCGAGCAGGATGCCCATGTATTTATGGATATTTATACGGGGACCCGAGTCGAAGGTATGATTCGTGAGCGGGGTAGCCCTATTATTATGTTAACCACGTCGCATGTTCGATTCGCGAGCGGGGCAGATAGATGCATCTATGGGTTGGGCCGTTCGACCCTCGGCAGTGCACATTTTATTATTGATTGGTCCGCTCTGTTTGACCCTCGACATTTTCTTGCGCATGATAATTGCTGCATATTTCCTGTAATTATTACTGTTTATTGGCCTAAGACGTTTTAAATTGCCAACTGAAATGACGTAGGTTTAATGTGTTAAATGTGAAAGAAGTTGATTTTTCTTATCCCTGATTATTATTAAATTGCTTATGATACTCATGCTTAGTATCTCACTGGATTATACTAAACTGACTTACAACAAGTGTCAAATTCGACCTCTCGTCACTACCTCTCTGAGGTTAGGCGGGATACTTACTGAGTACACGTTGTTTTCGTACTCATACTACACTTGCTGTGCATTTTTATTGCACAGGTACTTTCACCGCGATGTGGCCAGCATTGGAGACTTCGGTGAGCTGCATTATCCAGAGGCGACTCGCAGCCGACAAAGTCTTCCTCTATGTATTGTATTTTCATTTTTAAATTCCTTATCCCTTGGTATTTCGGACAAACTTTGTTGTGTTTGTAAAATTCTTAGAAATTGCTCATGTACTTTTGTCACCGGGTTCTGGGATGTGTTTGGGATTTTATTTAATAAATTGAATGGTTTACCTGTCGTGTTTATTTAATAAATTTTTATTCGCTCATTGGGTTGTAAGTGAAAGGTAACGATTTCGAAAATGTTAAAACATGAATTTATTTCAACTAATTGATTGTTGGCTTGCCTGACGGTGGTGTCTGATGCCATCACGACCTTAATATATTTTGGGTCGTGACAACATGGTATCAGAGCACTAGGTTCCCTTAGGTTTCACGAGTCATGAGCAAGTCTAGTAGAGTCTTGCGGATCGGTACAGAGACGTCTATACTTATCTTCGAGAGGCTACAAGGCTATTAGGAGTACTTCCCTTCTTGATTCCTCATCGTGCGATTCGATTCATTTAAGGCTTATGCCCATGTTTCTTCCTACTTAATCTTACGCGTCGCGAAGCACTTGCTATGAATCAGGAATTTGAGGAATTGAAATGGTGCTACGGATAGGGTGCGTGATGTTTTCCATGCGTAATTGGTTGGGGCTGTTGTTGTTGCCCTGCAGAAAGATAATATGTTGTTTCAGCTCGGTAATTGTGTTTCTGAGAACTTTGGGGCTATGCTCAGATTGTTATGATGCTTACGATTGGTTGTCGCGCGATGTTGATATGATGGTAGAATGCCTTCCCATATGTCGGGGTAATGAATGACTTGAAGGGAGGTCTTCTCAGAGCATGATTTTGAGATTTCAACATTTTAGTTCCGGCGGAGGAAAGGCAATTGAACTATAAATTGTCAGGTTTTAGATTGATAAAGTAGTAAGTCTTGGTGTTTTCAAGTGAGGTGAAATATTCACCTGTGATGTGATATCATCGTCATTGATCGAATGGAATGTGTTAAGTTTGTCGGTGCTATGGTTTCTTCGGTTGCATGGGGTCGGAGTATTGGGAAGTAGTATTGAAGAGGCGGTTGTCAGAAGTCGTGGTGTGCGGTGGTTCAGTATTGAATAAGTATTTCTAATGAAGGTAACCCGATAAAGATGATAATCAGAGAGTTTTGAAGTTGTGGTGATCTGCTGGATTAAGTGCTACAGGGAATTATATTGAATTGAGGCAATAATTGGGCAGCATACGATGAAGGAAGACATGTGAGAATTGTCAAATAGCGGATAAATTTCTTAGAGGCCAGGTGTAAGAAAAGGAAGTCAAGTAGTTTCTCGCACGATTGAGTTGAGCTAAAGTGGGAGAGCGGCAACATAGTGGTGAATTAGAAGATATTGTAGCACATTTAGTGGATGTCCGTGAGGAGCGGACGGACTAGTAAAGTTGGTAAATGAGAACAAGCTTAGGATGGGGTATTTATGTTGTAGAGAGTGTGCAGTACAACATCATTAGAAGGTGTTAGTTGGTGATTTCCACAGGTGGGTTATCTCCTGTGAGTAGGTTAGCGGTTGTGTGGTTGGCAAGTTTCTGCGAGGAATTCTAGTGGCTATTTGGTAGGAGGGTGAATATGTGAATGATGCTAGAGAATTTGAGTATTCAGGGAATGCTAACAGAAGAATTCGGAAGAGTTGGGTGGATTGGTCGAGCATGATCATGTTAACAAAGGAGAAAGGATCTCAACAGGGTCTAGGGTGGTGCAAGGAGTAGCTTCGGGCTAAGTGGGGGAGTTCCACCGCCTGCAATTGGGTGGAAGGGTTTGTTCCCATGGGGTTACAGATTGTCGGCATATTTGCAAGTTATTTCATCTAAAGAATAAGGTGGTAATTGAGCATGGGATTTGATAAATATGTGCAAAGGTTGGTCCTATTGGACCGGGGTTAGGTTTTGGGAGATTCAGAAGTTATGCTTAAGGCATAGGCGAGTTGTAAGGGTAGTGACTCAGTCACGTGCTTCATTGAGAAGGAGTGCATGTGCTAGAAGAGCCTGGGAGTTGATTGTATTCGGGGCCAGTCAGAGTGGGTGACTCTTGATAGCGGTCCTAATGAATTCGAAGGCTATGTATGCAGTGTTTATGGGTTTCAGGAAGCAATATGATTAAGAATCAAGCTTTTGCAGCGTAATTTCTGATAAAGGGAAAATGATTGGAGTGTTCTATGTTATTTTCAGCGTGCAGAATAGTATTGGAGGAGTGAGAGAAATAAACTCCGGATTGTAGGAAGATTATCAGGAGGGTATGAGACGGTTTGCGGGATTTAGACATCATGGTCTCATGAGTCAAGGACACTCAGGATGAGTGAGGATTGAGTTTGTTATGAGTTTAATGGATTACTATTGTTTCTGAGGGGGTTATGTCACGACCCAAAATCCTACTCAGGTCATGATGGCGCCCAAAAGCGGGGTCAGGCAAGCCAACACTCAATTTACTATGGGTTCTTTCTCATTTGATTAAAACATTTCAACGTATACCAATGTTTTAAAGTCCGAAACATAAATCAAGAAGGATATTTAACAAGTTTTAGCCAAAACAGTCATAAGGAGGCGTGAGCCAATATATATACAGACCATAACCCATAATAGCTACCACGTGTGTGCCAGGAACTAGTGTCAAAAGTCCTACGGGCATACTATAAGAATATACAAAAGATATACTATACAATCCCACTGTCTGAAAGAAATAGACGGGAAATAACAAAAGAAAACTCCATGATGCTGCTGAGGATCGTCAGGAGAAGCAACTCACCGTGAAGTCAGGTCCAGCTATAATCAGAATCTAGCCCCGGTCAAATAACCAAAAGCACCAGCCTCAGAACCTGTACAATTAAGTACATAAGCGTAGCATGAGTGCATAAACAAATATGTACCCAGTGAGTATCCCGTCTAATCTCAGAGAAGTAGTGACGAGAGGTCGACATGACAATCACTAAGGTCCAATAATATAATATGACAAGATAGGATGAAAGTAGTAGGCATGTAAAGGCAGTAAAGCAGCAAACACAAGGCACTGAGATCCGAGTAAGTACTGGAAGTAAATAAACAATTACTCCTTCATTCTTCCCCAAATAATCTGTCAAATCAATATCCATGAAATCAGTAACAATTTATTAAACGCATACGGGACAAGGACAACATGCCTGAGCCATAAAATAATCATCTTTGTGCACTACCGAGGGTCGAACGACCCGAACCATAAGTGTATCCTTGCCATAATTAATCATACCTATGCACTGCCGAGGGTCAAACATCCCAAACCATAAGTGCATCCTTGCCATGATTACTCATACCTATGCACTTCCGAGGGTCGAACGGCCCGAACCATAAGTGCCTCTTTTAATTCTCCGTGGCATACGACCCACTCCCATGAGAGTAGGGGAAATCACACTCCACTCGCGGAATGTTAAATGCGAAGCGGTCACATGCACACACAATAATCCTTAACAATTTACTTTCCGTAAACAATTCCTCCTAACTATCCAATTCCATAAACCTCAGGGAAACAATACTACATATAACATGAGTTCATCACATATAATTCATTATAAGGAAGAATACAAGGCATGATGTAGGCCTAACTACCCGGATATAGCAATAATAGCCACTACGTACGGACTTTCGTCACTTGGTACGTACGTAGCCCCCACAAACATTACACATAGCATTTAAATCACCTATGGGGACAATTTCCTCTTACAAGGTTAGAAAGGAGACTCACCTCGCATCGAATCCACTTCCCGGGTCAAGAATCCGCCCGAAACTCCGATTCCGTCTCCCAAGGACTCGAAACTAATCAAACGTTACGTAAATATATCAAATTATACTCAAAGAATGGAATTCTCCTATTTATTTAGTCAATTCACCATTCTTGAAAAAATCCCAAAATTCACCCTCGGGCCCGCACGCTCGGATTCTGAAAATTCTTAAGGAACACTCACCCATAACCTAAGGATCGTTAATATATGATTTTTACTTGATTTCATAGCCCATTCACGGGTAAATTCTCAAATTTCTCGAAAGCCCTAGGTTACTTACCTCTTCAGTAGCTAGGTGAATTGGCCCTTTTCCAAGCTTCCTAGGTCGACAATGGTGGAAAGAAAATGGAGAAAATAAACGAAATCCCGTGTTTTAAAGAAACACACTCCCTAACAGTGGTTCCGCACCTGCGGCTCAAGGACCGCACCTGCGGTCTCGCACCTGCGGAAAATGGCACAAGGGCCTGGGCTCGCACCTGCGTGCAGGAGTCCGCACCTGCGGGAAATGGCCCGCACCTGCAAGAATTGGGCAGCCCACCTGGGATCGCACATGCGAGGCTGGGACCGCAGGAGCGGTCCCGCACCCGCGGTCACACCAGATCAGGTGCACCAGCAACTATTGCAGCTGGTTTTTGGCCTCGTTTGGTGCCAGAGAGGCACCGGGGCCCACCCGAGCCCCCGTCCAAACATACCAACAAGTCCCAAATCATAATACGGACTCGCTCGAGCCTTCAGAACACTAAAAAAAATATGCTAAAACTCAGAATCACCCCTCAAAACCCCTAGAATCAAAACTTAAGAACTTCAAGTTCTTGAATTCGATAACAATGCGCCGAAACGACATATACTACTCAGAATGACACCAAATTTTTTGGCAAGTCATAAATGACATAACGGAACTATTCCCAATCTCAGAATTCCGTTCGGACCTCGACAACACAAAAACACGTTCCAAACTAAATTATGAACTTAAGAAAACCCTTATTTCGATATTGGGCGTCGAAATCCCCCCGGTCATCCAAAACCCATTCCGAACATACGCCCAAGTCCGAAATCATCATACGAAGCTACCGGAATTGTCGGAACTCGATTCCGAGGTCGTTTGCTCAAAATTTTGACAGAAGTCAAACTTGGCCAAAAAGGCCAACCTTAAGGAACCAAGTGTTCATATACAGCTCTAAGCACTTCCGAATCCCGAACCACCCATCCTCGCAAGTCATAAATCACGATAAGCCTCTATGTGAAGTTTCATTTAGGGGAACAGAGTCCGATAACGAAAAATGACCGGTCGGGTCGTTACAAGTTAGGATGATTAAAAGAAGATAGATTGGTTAGCCATGGTTGGAATGGCACATGTGCGGCAGTGATCACTTTCATCAGTGATATTAAATTATGCATGTGGTTTGTTTCGGTGTATGAGAGGCTTGTCGGCCGCCGTAATAGATCATAATTGGAAGCATTCAAGTATTATGGCTTGTCAGGTGTAGGCGGATCCTAGAAGGATCATGGGGGTATAGACTATCCCTTGAGGATTTGCCTGTTTTGTGATTCTAAGAAGTCACTCGTGAGTTGTTATGGTTCTCTTGAATTGAGGTAAGAAAAAGGTTTCTATATGATGGAGTGTTCACATTATTAGTGGTTCAGGAGTTATATGGGATTCTTACGCCATCTCATATTGGCATGTTAGGTGTAGTAAATGGTATGTACCAGGAAGTAAGGATCGAGATTGCAGTTCAGTGTTAACAATGATGTCATGAGCTCGAATGAGCAGGGAAAAAGGATTTGAATGTTTGGAGTAAGCTGGTGTTGTCTTCAGTGTCACATGAGATCGGTGTTTGAGGAAAAAGGCTTTACATCCTGGCTATGGGTTCTTGATTTGTTTTACATCGTCACTATGGTCGGCGATATGGATGTGCACACCTGTTACCCTGTGTGGAAGGACGTAGGAGCACGACTGCAGGAAGATCGTATGAGTGTGACATGTAGTCACTTAATGGATTGAAGATTCAGACTGAGTATGAAGAAATGTAATATTGCTTGTTTGAGAGTTATACCAGGAAGGTGTTCAGTTCAACTTTATTGCAGAATTGCGAGGCGAGGTCCCGGCTATGATGGTGGTTCTTGCGTGTTATGAGAAGAGATGGGTTGTTATGGATCCAGGAAAGGCTATCAGCCTAGTTCAGTGCGAGCAGAATCACCTTGAAGTGTGTGAAGGGATTTAAAGAGGACTATGGGCTTCATATGAGTCAGGTGTGTTCATTCTAGTATAGCGCTCCCCAAGGAGGGGTGTTGGAATATCAGATGTGGTTCCGTCTTCGTCCAATTCATGAAATATTATGATTGCGCCGTGTGAGTTGGGAAACAGCTTGATAAATTCTTATGTGCTGAGTTTTCGCGTAGTAATGATGTTATATGAGCGTGAGAGCTCTTGAGATTCAGAGTATATATATCGCACCTCAGTTGTGCTTAAGTTTTGTAGCATATGACTCTATCAGTCTCCCCAGGATGGTATTATGCACTTAGCGTGCTCGTGACCGATATTCAGTAATTTGTAATAGTGAGAAATTCAACTCCGTGTATATCTCCTTATGTGAATTTTATGATGGGACCGGGTGGCATGCCGCCACGGGTATGTTATTTGGATCAGGTTGCACGCTGCAACAGTTTGATGTTGAGTAAGGTTCCTGTATTTATTTTCTTGTGTTCTGCTTCCTATTTTCTAAGGAAAGTTCATAATAGTTGCGTGAGTTGAGTAGTCCTTTCTTTATGTATCATGTTCGAGTTGTGTCCTACTGGAGCATTGTGGAATCGTGTGAGGCTGTTGGTCATGTATGGGGTGATTGGTTGTCTTAGTAGTTCCTACTGGGTGAGGCGAGATTATTGGATCAGGGATCAATGCGATAAGATTTTTGTAAAGTATATTAAGGAACAATACCAGTATTTGGTTAGTAATGAGAGATTCAATGTTTGGTTAACTCTGCAGTCGGTTGGAAATTTCTACGCATCTCCTCCGTTGTGGTGGTATCATCAGCCTTTTTGCAGGACTTATACATAAGTATCCTGAGGTACATTGGGAGCATCATATTCGTGGAATTTTGGCTATTAAAGTCAGGGAATGTCACTGTGGATAGATGATAAATTATGCGGTGCATGGTGCTAATTCAGCTAAGGTACGCATCCATGTTCTAGTACCTCGTGTGGTAGTTAATACGGTGATCACATAAGGGAAACAAGCCTGGCAGAGGATTTCAGATGTTGAAAACTTTGTTCTAAGGCCCATTTGCCTAAGTAAAGGAGAATATCTTCAAAATTGTTCGAGCAAGTGTACTCAACTAGGTTGGGGTAGCACGGGCAGGTGCACGAGGTGTTAAACAGTGATTTCAGATAACTCAAGAGCAATTCTTGGCATGTTCGAGGACGAACGTCTGTTTAAGTGGGGGAGAATGTAACGACCCGACCGGTCATTTTGAGCTCAAGCGCATCGTTCAGCAGTTTGAGGCCATCAGCAACTTCATTTAAGGTATTATGAATTGTAGGTGTGGTCGTAGTTGAATTCGGGAAGTTCAGAGTTAAATTGGAAAGAAAATTCTCATTTCGTAAGCCTTAAGTTGGAAGAATTGACTAGGATTGGAATTTTGAGTAGAGGACCTCCGAATCAGGATTTAAAGGTTCTACCAGGTTCGTATGATGATTCGGGACTTGGGTATGTGTTCAGAACGGGTTTTGGATGACCCGGGAGCGTTTCGGCGCCAAATAGTGAAATAAGAGTTTCTTTAAGTTCAAATTTTGGTTGGAACGTGTTTTTGTGTTATCGAGGTCCGAACGAAATTTTGAGACTGGGAATAGTTCCATTATGTCATTTATGACTTGCTATCAAAATTTGGTGTCATTCCGAGTAGTATGGTCGGTTTGGCGCATTGTTAATGAATTCAAGAACTTAAAGTCCTTAAGTTTCATTCTAGGTGGTTTGAGGTGTGATTTTGAGTTTTAGTGTTGTTTTGAGTGTTCTGAAGGCTCGAGCAAGACGTAGAATAATTTGGGACTTGTTGGTACATTCGGTTTGAAGTTCTGAGGGCTCGGGTGAGTTACGGGTAGGTCCTGGGATGTCTTTAGTCTTAAAACATAGCTATTGCAGGTCAGAGAAGTCAAATCTATGAACCCACCACCGAGGTCCGCGGTCCTTTTTGTGCTGACCACGGTGGTTGGCCTTCACAGCAGCAGTCATTTTTGTGCGGTCCGCGGTGGAGGAGCTGGACCATCGGTCCGACTTCGGAGGCCTATATCGTTTGATCTACAAGGAATTTTGAGATGATTCAAATCTAAAGTTGTAGCCTTTCGTGTCTAGTTTCCAGAAAGGTAAAGAAATCGGAATTTGGACATCTGTAGAGAAAGGTATGGCCAAAATACTAAAGCATATGACTGCAGTCATTTTTCTTTGTTTTCTTCACTTTTTCTTGTTTTTGCCAGGGAGGTCCGCGGTCTCTTTTGTGCGGACCGCGGTGGGGGCCTTAGAGGGGTATAAATAAGTGGGATTTTCAGTTATTTTTCATTTTTCAACACCCTAAAAACATAAGAGGCGATTTTCCAAACACTCTTTCTTATCAAACATTTGCAAGTGATTTCCAACTCATTTTCTTCACTCCTTAACTTCATTTTACAAGATTTCATCCTAGAATCTAGGGTTTTCATGGTGAAATTGGGAATTTTGGGTAAAACCTAAGAATATTGAAATTTAGGGATTTAGACCTCAAATTGAGGTCGAGTTCCAAAACCGTTTATATATCCAGGCTCGGGGGCGAATTGGTAGTCGGGGTTTGGTCCGAATTTCGGGTTTGGACCGAGCGGGCCCGGGATCAATTTTTGACTTTTTGGGGAAAACTTTAGAAAACTCACTTCCATGCATTAGAATTGATTTATTTAGCATTCTTTTGATATAATTAAGTAACTTGTGGATAGTAACGAGTCCTTGGGAGACGAGTTTTGAGTTTCGGGTGCGTTCTTGACCCGTAGAGTAGGATCGACACGAGGTAAGTCTACTTTCTATCTTTGTGAGGGGGAATTGTCCCCATAGGTGAACTAATTAATTATGTGCTATTCTTTGCGGGGGCTACGTACGCACGAGGTGACGGGAGTCCGTGCGTAGCTACTAATATGCTATGTCCGGGTAGTCTAGGACCTACTAGCATGCTTTACTTGTTGTACTTGTGACCTTGTCAATAAAATATCATGTGATGCTTTCAATTAGTAACTAAATCTCTGAGAAGGATATAGTTCACTTTTCTTAATTACCTAGAAGGAGAATTGATTCTTCCTTGGATAATTGTGTTTCGGATAAATCTATTTTGGAACCCTGTCGAAATTGGCAAGTAAATATCCAGAAAGGTTTTAAATACTATTCTCATGTTTATTAAAAGGTGAATTTTATCACTTCATTGAACAACTAATTTTCTTGATAAAAATGTGGGTTATTGGTGTGAATATGTGTAACTTTGGGTGCCTGAGTCGCATGTATGATTCGCGAGCAGGATGACCCTGTATTTATGTATATTTATACGGGGACCCGAGTCACATGTATGATTCGCGAGCGGGGTAGACCTAGTATTATGTTAACCGCGTCACATGTTCGATTCGCGAGCGGGGCAGATAGATGCATCTATGGTTCGGGCCGTTCGACCCTCGGCAGTGCACATTTTATTATTGGTTGGTCCGCGCCGTTTGACCCTTTGCATTTTCTTGCGCATGATAATTGCTGCGTATTTCCTATAATTATTACGTTTTATTGGCCTTAGAAGTTTTAAATTGCCAACTGAAATGACGGAGGTTTAATGTATTAAATGTGAAAGAAGTTGATATTTCTTATCCTGATTATTATTAAATTGCCAATGATACTCATGCTTAGTATCTCACTGGATTATACTAAACTGACTTATAGCAAGTGTCAAATTCGACCTCTCGTCACTACCTCTCTGAGGTTAGGCGGGATACTTACTGAGTACACGTTATTTTCGCACTCATACTACATTTGCTGTGCATTTTTATTGCACAGGTACTTTCACCTTGATGTGGCCAACATTGCAGACTTCGGTGAGCTGCATTATCTGGAGGCGACCCGCAGCCGACAGAGTCTTCCTCTATGTATTGTATTTTCATTTTTAAATTCCTTGTCCCTTGGTATTTCGGACAAGCTTTGTTGTGTTTGTAAAATTCTTAGAAATTGCTCATGTACTTGTGTCACCGGGTTCTGGGATGTGTTTGGGATTTTATTTAATAAATTGAATGGTTTACCTGTCGTGTTTATTTAATAAATTTTTATTCGCTCATTGGGTTGTAAGTGAAAGGTAACGATTTCGAAAATGTTAAAACAAGAATTTATTTAAACTAATTGATGGTTGGCTTGCCTGACGGTGGTGTCCGGCGCCATCACTAACTTAATAAATTTTTGGTCGTGACAGTATTTCATTGTAAATGGATTATTAAACTGTCGTATTTTCGTAACAGATTTTTTTATTCGATTATTATGTATAAAGTGAAAAGTAATGATTTCAAAATGCTAAACCAGGAATTTAACTCAACCATTTAATGATTGGTTTGCCTGACGGTGGTGTCCACCGCCATCACAGCCTTATGAATTTTGGGTCGTGACAACTTGGTATCAAAGCACTAGGTTCCCTTAGGTTCACGAGTCATGAGCAAGTCTAGTAGAGTCTTGCGGATCGGTACAAAGACGTCTATACTTATCTTCGAGAGGCTACAGGGCTGTTAGGAGTACTTCCCTTCTTGATTCCCCATCGTGGGATTTGATTTCCTATAAGGCTTATGCCGATGTTTCGTCCTACTCAATCTTATACATCGCGAAGCGCTTGCTATGAATCGAGTATTTGAGGAATTGAAATGGTACTACAAATATGGTGCGAGATGTTTTTCATGTGTAGTCGGTTGGGGTTGTTGTTGTTTCCCTGCAGAAGGATATTATGTTGTTTCAGCTCAGTAGCTGTGTTTCTGAGAGCGTTGAGGCTATCTCAGGTTGTTATGATGCTTACAATTGGTCATCACGCGATGTTGATATGGTGGTGGGATGCTTGCTCAGATGTAGGGAAATGAATGACTTGAAGGGAGGTCTTCTCTGAGCGAGATTTCGTGATTTCTGTATTTTAGTTCCGACAGAAGAAAGGCAATTGGACTATGAATGTTCAAGTTTGGGTGACAAAGTAATAAGACTTGGTGTTTTCAAGTGAGGTGGAATTTTCATCGGTAATGTGATATCATCGCCTTTGATAAAATGGAATGTTGTAAGTTCGCCGGTGCTATAGTTTCTTCGGTTGCATGGGGTCAGAGTATTGTGGAGAAGTATTGAAGAAGTCGCTGTCAGAGATCGTGGTGTGCAGTGGTTCAGTATTGAATAAGTATTGCTAGTGAAGGCGACTCGAGAAAGATGATCTTCAGGGAGTTTGAAGTCGTGGTGATCTGCTGGTTTAAGAGCTGCAGATAATGATGATTAAATTGAGGCAGCAATTGGGCAGCATACGATGAAGGAAGACATGTGAGAAGTGTCAGGTGGCGGCTAAATTTCTAATAGGCCAGGTATAAGAAAAGGAAGACAGGTAGTGCTTGAAAGAATAAGTTTATCTGAAGTGGGAGAGTGGAAGCTTAGCATCTGAGTTCAGTGGTAAGATAGCTTCCTATCTTGAGGAGAGGTTTGGAGTGATTTGCGAATTTTCGTGGACGATGATTAGGCAACGGGCTTAAATTGAACGTTTGTTCTTTCGGCGAAGGTTGGATACAACAGAGAGGAGTTGTTATGGATGAAAAAGGATGCAATATGGCGGCGAAGTTGAAGATATTGTCGCGCATTTAATAGATGTCCATGAGGAGCAGACAGACTAGTAAAGTTGGTAAATGAAGAAAGGCGTAGAATAGGGTATTGATGTCATAGAGATTGTGCTGTGCAACGTCGTTGGAAGGTGTCAATTGGTAATTTCCATAGGTGGGTTATCTCCTATGGGAAGGTTAGCGGTCGTGTGGTTGGAAAGTTTCTGCGAGGAATTTTAGTGGCTATTCAGTAAGAGGTCGGTTAAATGAATGAAGCTAGAGAGTTTGAGTATTCATGAAATGCTCATAGGAGGATTTAAAAGAAATTGACGGATGGTTGAGCAAGATCATGTCAGCAAGAGAGAAAGGATTTTGGTAGGGTCTAGAGTGGTGCAAGGAGTAGCTTCAAGCTAAGTGGGAGAGTCCCACTGCCTGCAATTGGGTTGCAAGATTATCTTCTCATGGGGGTGCGGATTATCGACGGATTGGCAAGATATTATAGCTAAAGGGAAGGAGGTAAAATGGTAATTGTGCATGGGATTTGATAAATGTGTGAAAAAGTTGGCCCTATTGGAACATGGTTAGGCTTTGGAGGATTTAGAATTTATGCTTAAGGCATAGGCGAGTTGTAAGGGTAGTGACCCAATAGAGTGCTTCATTGAAAGGGTGTTCACGTGTTAGAAGAGCCTTGGCATTGATTGTATTCGGGGGCCAAGTCAGAGTGGGTGACTCGAAATAGTGATCCTAATGAATTCGAAAGTTAAGAATGCGGTGTTTAAGGGTTTTAGACAGCAGTATGATTAAAAATCAAGCTTTTGCAGCGTAATATCTGGGAAAGAGAAAAAGGTTGGAGTGTTCTATGTTATTGTCAGCGTGCAGGGTAGTATCGGAGGAATGAGAGAATTAAATTCCAGATTTGGAGAAAGATTATCAAGATGGGTATATCAGTCGAAGTTCTAAATGCACACAAGGAGGGTATGAGACGGGTTGTGAGATTGAGACATCATGGTATCGTGAGTCAAGGCAACTCGGGATGAGTGAGGATTGAGTTAGTTACGTGTTGAATGGGGTTACTATTATTTCTGAGGCAATTAAGGATAACTAGAAGTTAGGTTGGTTAGCCACGGTTGAATTGGCATGATGGTGGCAGTGATCAGTACCTCCAGCGTGACTAGATTATGCACGTGATTTGTGACGGTATGTGCGAGGCTTGACGGCCGACGTAATAGATTTTATTTGGAAGCATTCAAGTATTATGGCTTGTCAAGTGTAGGCGGATCCCGAAAGGATTATGGTGGTATAAACTATTCCTTGAGGATTTGCCTATGTTGTGATTATGAGAATTCACTCGTTTGTTGTTATGGTTATCTTGAATTGAGGTTAGTAAATGTTTTCTGTATGATGGAGTGTTCACCCTGTTAGTGGCTCAAGAATTATGATGGAATTCTTGCGCTATTTCATATTGGCATGTCAGGTGCAGTAGGCAGTATGGAATTGGAAGTAAGGACAAGATTGCGGTTTGGTGTTAACAAGGATGTCATGAGCTCGGATGAACAAGAAAAATGGATTTGAATGTTTAGAGTAAGCCGGTGTTGTCTTCGGTGTCACATGAGATAATGTGTTTGATGAAAGAGGCTTTGCATCCTGGTTATGGGTTCTTGATTTGTTTTACAGCGTTAGTGTGGTTGGTGGTATGGATGTGCAGACTTGTTACCTCGTGTGGAAGAATGTGGGATCATGACCACGGGAAGATTGTATAAGTGTGACTTGTAGTCACCTGATTGATTGAAGATTTGGACCAAGTATAAGGAAGGGTGATGTTGCTTATTTGAGAATTTATGCCTGGAAGGCGTTCAGTTCATCTTTGTTGTGGATTGTAGGGTGTTGTCCCGGCTATGATGGTGGTTCTTGTGTGTTATGAAAGGAAGTGGGTTAATATGAACCAAGGTAAGGCTATTAGCCTAGTTCAGTGCGAACAGGATCGACTTGAAGTATGTAAATTTATTTAAATGGGACTATGGGCTCCATGTGACTCAAATGTGTTCCTTTCAGTATATCGCTTCTCAAGGAGGGGTATTGGAATATCCGATGTTGTTCCATCTTTGTCAAATCCATGTAATATTATTATTGTGCCGTGTGAATTGTGAAACGGTTTGATAAATCCCTATGTGTTGAGTCTCTGTGTAGTGATGATGTTATGTGAGCAGGAGAGCTCTTGCGATTCAGAGTATATATATATATCGCACCTCAGTTGTGCTTATGTTTTGTAGCATATGGCTCTATCAGTCTCCCCAGGATGGTATTATGCACTTAGCGTGCTTGTGACCGATATTCGATATTTTGTGGTAGTGAGCAATTCAGCTCAGTGTGTATCTCCTTATCTAAAATTTATGTGTTGATCGGGTGGCACGCCGCTACTGGTATGTTATTTTGGATAGGGTTACACGCCGCAACAATGTGATGTTGAGTAAGGTTCCTATATTTAATTTTTCTTGTGTTTTACTTCCTATTTTCTGAGGAAAGTCCATATTAGTTGCGTGGGTGGAGTAGTCCATTCCTGAGTCATTTCCTTATGCATCATGTTCGAGTTGAGGCCTATTGGCGCATTGTGGCATCATGTGAGACTGTTAGTCATGTCTGGGGTGATTTATTGCATGAGCAGTTCATACTGGGTGAGAAGATATTATGGTATCAGGGATCAGTGCGATGAGGTTTTGTGAAGTACATTAAAGGACAATTACCATTATTTGGTTCGTATTGAGATGATGATTTTAGTCAAGAGGAAAGATTCAATGTTTGGTTAACTCTGCAGTTGCTTATAAATTTCTACACATATCCTTCGTGTGGTGGTATCGTCAGCATTATAGTAGGATGTATATGTGTATCGGAGGATGCATTGGGAGCATCAGATTCATGGACTTTTGGCTATTAAGGTTCAAGGGATGTCGTTGTGCTTAGATGGTGAATTATGCGATGCATGGGACTAATTCAGCAAAGGTATGCAGTCATGTTCTGGTACCTCGTGTGGTAGCTGATACGGTGTTTATATATTGGAAATAGGCCTGGTAGAGAATTTCAGGTGTTGGAACTGGGTTCTGAGCTTATTGTATGGATAAAAACGGATATCTTCAGATTTGATCAAGCTAATGTTATAAACTAGGTTGTGGTAGCACGGGCAGGTGCACGAGGTGTTAACCAGTGATTTCAGATAACTCCAGAGCAGTTCTTAGCACGTTCGAGGACGAACGTATGTTTAAATGGGAGAGAATGTAACGACCCGACCAGTCGTTTTGAGCTCTAGCTCGTCGTTCAGTAGTTTGAGGCCATGAACAGCTTCATTTCAGGTGTAATGACTCGTAGGCGTGGTCGAAGGTGAATTTTGGGAAATTCAGAGTCAATTGGGAAAAAAAGTTCTTATTTCGGAAGCCTTAAGTTGGAAGAATTGACTAAGATTGGATTTTTGAGTAAACGACCTCCCAATCAGGATTTGAAGGTTCCAGCAGGTACGTATGATGATTTCGGACTTGGGGGGTATGTTCAGATCGAATTTTGGATAACCCGAGGGCGTTTCAACGTATATTGTGGAAGTTAGCATTTTAGAAGAAATTTCCTAAGTCTGGGTTGAAGTGCATTTCAGTGATATTAATGTCCATTAGGAATTCCGAGTCTGGGAGAAGCTCTGTATGGTGATTCTCTAGTTGGGAGCGCGATAGGAAGTGAATTTGGATGTCCGTAGGTTATTTTGAAGTCATTTGGCTAAAGATAGAAATTTGAAGGTTTTTGAGAAATCCGACCGGAAGTAGAAATTTTGATATCGGGGTCGGAATGTGATTCCGAAAGTTGGAGCAGGTCTGTAATGTTGAATGTGACTTTTGTGCAAAATTTGGTGTTAATTGGACGTGATTTGATAGGTTTCGGCATAAGATGTAGAAGTTTGAAATTTCTAAGTTCATATAGATTGAATTGGAGAGCGATTCGCTGTTTCGATGTTATTTGATGTGATTTGAGGCCTCGAGCAAGTGTGCATTATGTTTTGGAATAGGTTGGTGTAATTGGACGGGGTCCCGGGGGCCTCAGGTGGATTTTGGGTGGTTAACGGATCAAATTTGATGTTGGAGAAAAGTTGAGGTTGTTGTCATCTGGTGTGACCGCACGTGTGAGACTTTGGCCGCAGGTGCGAGGTTTTGCTGGCTTGGATGGGAGCGCAGGTGCGATGCAATTTCCGCACCTACGAAGTGTCAGATGCGGACAATGGGGAGCAAGTGCGGATCCGGCTGGAGGAGAAGGAAGCCGAAGGTGCGGGCTCTTGGGCGCACCTACGGGAGCGCAGGTGCGAGATGTGGACCGCAAGTGCGGAAATGGGCCTGAGCAGATTGTTTTAAAATAGGGAATTTGGCCATTTCCTCTCATTTTCTCTTGGTTGGGCGATTTGTGGATATCTTCAAATGGGGATTTTCGTCATCTATGTCAAGGTAAGTCATTTCAACTCATTTCAAGTTAAATACATAGTTTAGGTTCGGATTTGATTGTGAGAATTTGTGGAAAATTTGGGATTTTTGAAGAAAAACCAAGATTTTGTAATTTGGAATTTTGACCACGAATTTGAGCATGAAATTAAGAGTAAATTATATATTTGAGCTAGTAAAATCATGGGTAATCTTTAGCTTCAAACAATTTGGGAAATCAGGCACGTGGGCCCGAGGGCAATTTTGTCAATTCTTCGAGCGGAATTGGGGTTTCATATAAAATGAATGGTTATGCGTATTAGAGTATATTTTCATTAGTTTGCCGTTATTTGGCTAGATTTGGAGCATTTTACAATTGATTTGAGTCGTCGGAAGGGCTTGGAAGCCGGATTATGTAATTTCGAAGCGAGGTAAGTCTCCTTTCTAACCTTGTGATTGGAAATTGTCCCCATAGGTGAACTAACTAAATATTTTCTACTATTTTTGGGGGCTACGTATGCACGAGGTGACGGGAGTCCGTGCGTAGCTACTATTATGCTTGTGTCTGGGTAGTCTAGGACCCACTAGCATGCCTTACTTGTTGTACTTGTGATCTTGCCAGTAATATTAGACTGTTAATATGATCGAATTAGTCATTGAATACCTAAAAAGGTTAGAGTTGACTTGTCTTAATCATTTAGAAAGAGAATTTATTCTTCCTTGCATAATTGTGTTCCGGATAAATTTGTAATGTTTAAAACCTTATCAAACTTGGCAAACAAATTTCCAAAAATGATTTAAATACTATCTTCATGTTCATTTAAAGAGAATTTTATCATTCCTTGACAAACAGTTTTCCTGATAAAAATGCAGATTTATTATGTGAATATGTGTATATATTTGAGTACCTGAGTCGCATGTATGATTCACGAGCACGATAACTCTATTAATTATATATGACCGCGTCGCATGATCGATTCGCGAGTGGGGGAAATAGATGCATCTATGGTTCGAGCCGTTCGACCCTTCGGCAGTACACATTTTGTTATTGTTGGTCCAGCCCGTTCGACCCTCGATATTTCTTGCGCATGATATTTGCTGCGTACTTTCTGTAATTATTTCATGCTTATTGGAATCCGGGCACGTGGGCCTGAGGGTGTTTTGGTCAACTTTTCGAGCGGAAGAGTTGGGGATTTAGATAATTTTAAATGTTATAAGTATTAGAGTGTATTTCCATTGATTTTCCCGTTATTTGGATAGTTTCGGGGCGTTGTGCATCAATGGGAGTCGTCGGGAGGGCTTGGAGGCCGGTTATGAATCTTCGGAGCAAGGTAAGTCTCCTTTCTAACTTTGTGAGGGAGAATTTTCCCCATAGGTGAACTAATTAAATATGTGCTACTAATTGTGGGGGCTACGTATGCACGAAGTGACGGGAGTCCGTGCGTAGCTACTATTATGCTTGTGTCTGGGTAGTCTAGGACCCACTAGCATGCCTTACTGGTTGTACTTGTGATCTCGCCAATGATATTAGACTGTTAATGCTATCGGACTAGTAAATGATTACCTAAGAAAGTTAGAGTTTACTTTTCTTAACCATTTAGAAAGAGAATTGATTCTTCCGTGGATAATTGTATTCATGATAAATTTATAATATTCAAACCTTATTAGACTTGGCAAATGAATTTCCAAACAAAGAATTATATACTATCTTCGTATTCCTTTAAAGAGAATTTCACCACTTTCCTGATAAAAATGTGGACTTATTGTGTGAATATGTGTATATATGGGTACCTGAGTCTCATATATGATTCACGAGCAGGATAACTCTATTATTTATATATGACCCCGTCGCATGATCAATTCGCGAGCGGGGAAAATAGATGCATCTGTGGTTCGAGCCGTTCGACCCTTCGGCAGTGCACATTTTATTTTTGTTGGTCCACGCTGTTCGACCCTCGGCATTTCTTGCGCATGATAATTGCTGTGTACTTTCTGTAATTATTACTTTCTTATTGTCCTGTGAATTATAAATTGTCAACTGAAATGACGAAGATTTGAAGTGTTAAATGTGAAAGAAGTTGATTCCTTATACCTGATTTTATTAAATTGCCTATGATATTCATGCTTAGTATCTCACTTGATTATGCTAAATTGACCTCTAGCAAATGTCAAATTTGACCTCTCGTCACTACCTCTCTGAGGTTAGGCGGGATACTTACTGAGCACACGTTGTTTTCGTACTCATGCTACACTCGCTGTGCATTTTTATTGCACAGGTACTTTCATAGCGATGTGGATGACTTGGAGACTTAACGAGCTGCATCATCCGGAGATGACCCGCAACCGACAGAGTCTTCCTCTATGTATTGTATTTTCATTTCTAAATTCCTTGTCCAACTTGTATTTCGGACATGCATAGTAGTATCTGTATAAATTCTTAGAAGTTCGCTCATGCACTTGTGATACCGGGTTCTGGGATTTGTTATGGGATTTATTCACTATTTAAATTTGCCAAAGGCGTTATTGCTTACTTGTTGGAAGTTCGATAATTACTATTTAAGAAAATAAAAAGGAATGATGTCAAAATATTATAATAAATATTTCATTAATTATTAAGTGGGTGCTTGCCTGAACGCGAGGTCAGGCGCCATCACGACCTTTATGGATTTTGGGTCGTGACAACGTGGTATCAGAGCACTAGGTTCCCTTAGGTTTCACGAGTCATGAGCAAGTCTAGTAGAGTCTTGCGGATCGGTACGGAGACGTCTGTACTTATCTTCGAGAGGCTACAGGGCTATTAGGAGTACTTCCCTTCTTGATTCCTCATCGCGCGGTTAGATTCCCTTTAAGGCTTATGCCTATGTTTCTTCCTACTCAATCTTATACGTCGCAAAGCGCTTTCTATGAATCGAGGATTTGAGGAATTGAAATGGTACTACAGATATGGTGCGAGATGTTTTCCATGTGTAGTTGGTTGGGGCTGTTGTTGTTGCCCTGCAGAAGGATATTATGTTGTTTCAGCTCAGTAGCTGTGTTTCTGAGATCTTTCAGGCTATGCTCATGTTATTATGATGCTTACGATTGGTTATCGCGCGATGTTGATGTTGTGGTGGGATGCTTGCCCATATGTCGGGGCAATGAATGACTTGAGGGGAGGTCTTCTCAGAGCGTGGTCTCGAAATTTCAGTATTTTAGTTCCGGCGGAGGAAAGGCGATTGGACTATAGATGTTCAAGTTTGGGTGAATAGAGTAATAAGACTTGGTGTTTTCAGGTAAGGTGGAATATTCACCTGTGATGTGATGTTGTCGTCTTCGATCGGATAGAATGTGTTAAGTTCCCTGGTGCTATACTTTCTTCAGTTGCATGGCGTCGGAGTGTTGTGAAGAATTATTGAAGAAGCGGCTGTCAAAGATCGTGGTGTGCGGTGGTTCAGTATTGAATAAGTATTGCTAATGAAGGCAGCTCGAGAAAGATGATCTTCGGAGAGTCTGAAGTCGTGGTGATCTTTGGTTTAAGAGCTACAGAGAATGATATTGAATTGAGGCAGCATACGATTAAGGAAGACATGTGAGAAGTGCAGGCGGCGACTAAGTTTCTAAAAGGCATGTTGTAAGAAAAGGAAGTCAGGTAGTTCTTAAAGGAAAAAGTTTAACTGAAGTGGGAGAGTGGCAGCATAGCATATGAGTTCAGTGGTAGAACAACTGCCTATCTTGAGGAGAAGTCTGGAGTGATTTGAGAACTTCAGTGGACGGTGATTGGGTCCACGAGCTTAAATTGAAATGTTGGTCATTGCGGCGGAGGAGTGGATAAAACAGAGAGGAGTTGTTAGGGATGAAGAAGGATGCAATATGGCTATGAATTTGTAGATATTGTCGCGCATTTAATAGATGTCCATGAGGAGCGGACGGACTAGTAAAGTTGGTAAATGAAGAAGGGCATAGGATGGGGTATTGATGTCGTAGAGATTGTGCAGTTCAGCATCGTTGGAAGGTGTCAGTTTGTAATTTCCACAGGGAGGTTATCTCATGTGAGCAGGTTAGCGGTCGTGTGGTTGGCAAGTTTCTGCGAGGAATTCTAGTGTCTATTCGGTATGAGGCTGAATACGTGAATGATGCTAGAGAATGTGAGTGTTCATGGAATGCTAACAGGAGAATTTAGAAGAATTTGGCGGGTTGGTTGAGCAAGATCATGTCAGTAATGAAGAAAGAATTTCGGTGGGGTCTAGAGTGGTGCAAGGAGTAGCTTCAGGCTAAGTGGGAGAGTCCCACCGCCTGCAAATGGGTTACAGGATTATCTTCTCATGGGGTTGCGGATTATCGGCATATTGGAAAGTTATTACAGCTAAGAGGAGAGGAGTAAAATGGTAATTGCGCATGAGATTTGATAAATGTGTGCAAAAGTTTGCCATCTTGGACCAGGGTTAGGCTTTGGAGGATTCAAAATTTATGCTTAATGCATAGGCGAGTTATAAGGGTAGTGACTCAGTCACGTGCTTCAGTGAGAGATTCGTGTGCTAGAAGATCCTTAGTTGATTGTATTCGGGGCCAAGTCAGAGTGGGTGACTCTCAGTAGTGGTCCTTAGGAATTCGGAAGTTAAGGATGCGGTGTTTAAGGGTTTCGGGCAGCAGTATGATTAAGAATCGTGCTTTTGCAGTGTAGTTTCTAAGAAAGGGAAAATGGTTGGAGTGTTCTATGTTATTGTCTGTGTGCAGGGTAGTATTAAAGGAATGAGAGAAATAAACTCCAGATTTGGAGAAGGATTATCAAGATGGGTATATCAGTCGAAGCTTTGAACGCGCATGAAGGGTATGAGACGGTTTGTGGGGGGTTGAGATAGCGTGGTCTCGTGAATCAAGGTCACTCGGGAAAAGTGAGGATTGAGTTCGTTATGTGTTGAATGGAGTTACCATTATTTCTGAAGCAATTAAGGATAAGTAAAAGGAGATAGATTGATTAGCCATGGTTGAAATGGCGCAGGTACGACAATGATCAGTTCCTTCAGTGTGATTAAGTTATGCATGTGGTTTGTGCCGGTGTGTGCGAGGCTTGTCGGCCGCTGCAATAAGTTTTATTTGGAAGCATTCAAGTATTATGTCTTGTCAGGTGTAGTCGGATCCCGGAAGAATTATGGTAGTACAGTCTATTCCTTAGGAATCTGTCTGTTATGTTATTATGAAAATTCACTCGTGTGTTGTTATGGTTCTCTTGAATTGAGGTAAGTAAAAGGTTTATATATGATGAAGTGTTCACCCTATTAGTGGTCCAGAAGTTATGATGGAATTCCTATGTTATTCCATATTGGCATGTTAGGTGCAGTAAGCAGTATGTAACTGGGAGTAAGGATCGAGATTGCGGTTCGGTGTTAAAAAGGATGTCATGAGCTCGAATGAGCAAGAAAAAGGAAATTGAATGTTTAGAGTGAGCTGGTGTTATCTTCAGTGTCACCTGAGATCGGTGTTTGGCGAAAGAGGCTTGCACCCTAGTTATGGGTTCTTGATTTGTTTTACAACGTTAGTGTGGTCGGTGGTATGGATGTGCAAACTTGTTAACCTTGTGTGGAAGAACGTGGGAGCATGACCACGAGAAGATCGTATGAGTGTGACATGTAGTCACTTAATGGACTGAAGATTCAGACTGAGTATGAAGAAGTGTGATACTGCATATTTGAGAGTTATGCCTGGAAGGTGTTCAGTTCATCTTTGTTGCAGATTGTGGGGTGTAGTCCCGGTTATGATGGTTGTTCTTGCGTGTTATGAGGAGAAATGGTTATTATGGATCCAGGAAAGGCTATCAGCCTAGTTTAGTGCGAGCAGAATCGACTTGAAGTGTGTGAATGGATTTAAACAGAATCATGGGCCCCCTGTGAGTCAGATGTGTTCATTTCAGTATAGCGCTCCCCGATGAGGGGTGTTGGGATATCAGATATTGTTCCGTCTTCGTCAAATCCATGTAATATTATGATTGTGCCATGTGAGTTGTGAAACGGCTTGATAAATCCCTATGTGTTGAGTCTCCGTGTAGAGATGATGTTATGTGAGTAGGAGAGCTCTTGAGATCCAGAGTATATATATATCGCACCTCATATGTGCTCGAGTTTTGTAGCGTATGGCTCTATCAGTCTCCCCAGGATGGTATTTTGCACCTAGCGTGCTTGTGACCGGTATTCAGTAATTTGTAATAATGAGCAATTCAGCTCCGAGTATATCTCCTTATGTGAATTTTGTGCTGGGATCGGGTGGCATGCCGCCACGGGTACGTTATTTGGATCGGGTTGCACGCCGCAACAGTGTGATGTTGAGTACGGTTCCCTATAATTATTTTTCCTGTGTCTTACTTCCTATTTTCTGAGGAAAGTTCATATTGGTTGCGTGAGTCGAGTAGTCTCTTCCTGAGTCATTTCTTTATGTATCATGTTCTAATTGAGGCCTATTGGCGCAGTGTGGCATCGTGTGAGACTGTCGGTTATGTCTGGGGTGATTGGTTGTCTGAGCAGTTTCTACTGGGTGAGATGAGATTTATAAATCACGGATCGATGCGATAAGATTATGTGAAGTATTTTACAGGGCAAGTTCCATTATATGGTTAGTAATGAGATGATGATTTTAGTCAAGAGGAGAGATTCAATGTTTGGTTAACTCTGCAATTGGTTATAAATTTCCACACATCTCCCCCGTTGTGGTGGTATCGTCAGCATTATAGCAGGACGTGTATATATATATATATATATATATATCAGAAGATGCATTGAGAGCAATAAGATTCATGGAATTTTGGCTATTAAGGTCCAGGGAATGTCATTGTGGTTAGATGGTGAATTATGCGGTGCATGGTGCTAATGAAGCAAAGGTACGCAATCATGTTCTGGTACCTCGTGGGGTAGTTGATACGGTGTTCATATATTGGAAACAGGCCTGACAGAGAATTTTAGGTGTTAGAACTAGGTTATGAGCTTATTGTATAAATAAAAACGGATATCTTCATATTTGATCAAGCTAATGTGCTCAACTGGGTTATGGTATCACGAGGTGTTAAACATCGATTTCAGATAACTCCAAAGCAGTTCTTGGCACGTTCGAGGATGAATGTATGTTAAAGTGGGAGATAATGTAACGACCCGACCAGCCGTTTTGAGCTCTAGTGCGTCGTTCATCAGTTTGAGATTATGAGCAGCTTCATTTCAGGTATTATGACTCGTAGGCGTGGTCGGAGTTGAATTTCGGGAAGTTCGGAGTCAAATTGAGAAGAAAATTCTCATTTCGGAAGCTTTAAGTTGGAAGATTGTCTAAGATTGGAATTTTTAGTAAACGATCTTTGAATCAGGATTTGAAGGTTCCAGCAGGTTCGTTTGATGATTTCAGACTTGGGTGTATGTTCGGATCGGGATTTGGATAACACGGGAGCGTTTCGACGTATATTATGGAAGATAGAATTTTAGAAGAATTTCATAAGTCTGGGTGGAATTTAATTTCAGAGATATTGATGTCCGTTTGGGATTCTGAGTCTGGGAATAGCTCTGTATGGTGATTATGGAGTTGGGAGCGAGATCGGAAGTAAATTCGGATGTCCGTAGGTCATTTTGAAGTCATTTGACTTAAGATAGAAATTTGAAGGTTTTTGAGAATTCCGACCGGAAGTGAAAATTTTGATATCGGGGTCGGAATGCGATTTCGAAAGTTGGAGCAGGTCTGTAATGTTGAATATGACTTGTATGAAAATTTTGGGGTCAATCAGACGTGATTTGATAGGTTTCGGCATCAGATGTAGAAGTTTGAAATTTCGAAGTTCATAAAGCTTGAATTGGAGAGCGATTCGTTGTTTCGATGATTATTTGATGTGATTTGAGGCCTCGAGCAGGTCCGCGTTATTTTTTGGAACAAGTTGGTTTAATTGGACGGGGTCTCGGGGGCCCCGGGTGGATTCCGGGTGGTTAACAGATCAAAACTTGGAGTTGGAGAAAAGCTGAGGTTGCTGTCATCTGGTGTGACCGCACCTGCAGGGTTTTGGCCGCAGGTGCGGAGCCGCAGAAGAGGCCAAAGAGACACAGATGCGGGCACGGGCGCAGGTGCGAGGGTGTGTCCGCACCTGCGAAGGCGCATATGCAGAAAGGAGGATCGCACAAGCGGGAGCTGCTGGGTTGACTTAGAGCCGCACCTGCGATGGAAATTCCGCAGGTGCGGAGCCGCATGAGCGGCTATTGCACCGCATGTGCGAAAAGGCTGGAGGCAGTGTGTTATTTTGAAAACGTGTTTTGGCCAATTTTTCTCATTTTTCATTTGGTGTGGCGATTTTGGGGAGCTTCAAGGGAGAAATTTCATCAAGCATCTCTAGGTAAGTGAATTCTTCCATTTCTAAGTTTAATATGTGGTCTTGCATGAATTTAGACATGGAATTAGTAGGAATTTGGATTTTTGGGGGGAGACCTATAATTGGTAATTTGGAATTTTGACCACAAATTTGAGTATGGAATTAAGAGTAAATCATATATTGAGTTAGTAAGACTATAGGTAAAGTTTATCTTTGAGAAACTTTGGAATCCGGGCACGTGGGCCGAGGGCATTTTTATCAACTTTTCGAGCGGAGTTGGAAATTTATATAATTTGAATTGTTATAAGTATTAGAGTGGATTTTAAATGATTTGCCCGTTATTTGGATAGTTTTGGGGCGTTGTGCATCAATGGGAGTCGTCGAGAGGGCTTGGAGGCCGGTTATGAATCTTCGGAGCAAGGTAAGTCTCCTTTCTAACTTTGTGAGGGGAATTGTCCCCATAGGTGAACTAATAAAATATGTGCTACTAATTGTGAGGGCTACGTACGCACGAAGTGACGGGAGTCCGTGCGTAGCTACTATTATGCTTGTGTCTGGGTAGTCTAGGACCCACTAGCATGCCTTATTGGTTGTACTTGTGATCTCGCCAATGATATTAGACTGTTAAAGCTATAGGACTAGTAAATGATTACCTAAGAAAGTTAGAGTTTACTTTTCTTAACCATTTAGAAAGATAATTGATTTTTTCGTGGATAATTGTCACGACCCAAACCGATGGGCTGCGACGGGCACCCGGTACCTTACTCAACCGAGTACCAACATAACGTATCATATTATCGTAGATAACTGAGCTGGAAGACTGTTGTGATATAAGTAGAATACAATGTGAGATACCAACTTATACATAAGACCTACGGGCCTATAAGACCAAATAAACACTCGTATACTAAACATAGGCCGACAAGGCCATACAATCTTTTACGTACATGACATCTGTCTACAAGCCTCTAAGAATACATAATTTTTATAAAGGTTGGGATAGAGTCCCGCCATAAATCAATACACGTCTAAACCATACTAATCAAACGAGCAATTCCGAAGCAAATAGAGCGCACCAACATCTTCCGCTGAGCTGGGAATCTACTTGGAGGGCTCTCGATCTGTCTATCGGAACCTGCAGGCATGAAACGCAACATGCCTAGGCAAAATGGACGTCAGTACGAATAATATACCGAGTATGTAAGGCACATAAATAAGTACATAACAGACATAGAAGAAATATAGAGTAAATGACTCAAACTGTAAGTCTGGATAACTCTGTAAATCATAAAATAATTATAGTGTCATGCAAATGCGTATGAATGTCATGTCGGGCATAGGTACATGTTTCATAACATCATCAGGCCTCTGAAAATCATCCCATCATATCATATCGGCCACTGTGGGCAAAACCATCAACATATACCAGCTGATCAGGTGGTGGTGCGTATATAACGCCATAACCTTTCCCATATCCCATATACATATATATACATATATATACGCGTATATAACACCATATGGTCATGGGTTAATGTGCATGTATAGATTCATGAAATGCATATGAAATACGTTAATAAAATCTCTTGGTACGTCATAAGACAATTATGCCTACGATTAGTATCATAAAATAAACTTACGTATTTTCTGAGACCCATGAACAAACGATAGAATAATATGACACATGGGGAATCAAGAATATAAGTATCTCTAGCGTTTCTATGAATAGAGTCATTTATGGAAGTTGTACATTCTCTCGTTTCGTTTATGTCGTATAGATCATGCCAAAAAGAAAGAAGGGATAGCCTTAACATACCTGAACCGATTGTCTTGACAATCCTTCCAACACATTCCAATTGTGATGAAACACGTAACGGCGAATCGGGGTAAGAAAAAATTCGTATGATATTCATGGAAAATATTCCAACGTACTCCCTAGACTTCCTTTAAGTGAAAACTAGTTTGCTGCCGCACCAGAGAACTATAATCAAGAATATCTTTGATGAATATTTTGTGCTAAATTAAGTATTGCCCATGACCATACATAAGGAAATAGGTCATCTGACCCAAAAATTCCAAAGTAACACAATCTTTGGCCTTTCTTCACTACTATAAGTTGTCTGCTATCTACCATAATGGAAATCCAATCATCAACTAGATACTACAAAGTACATAATGTTGCTTAGCAAGAATATGTCATTACTCAATGGCAGTACCATTTTCTTTTTATCCATTTTCACCGAACCCCAACTTAAAGCCTTAACTATGTTTATGTATTTTAGCCTTACAAATACCACCGTCTTCAAGTTGGCAAATCAGATATAAGCAAAAGCCTTCCTAAGATCTTTCCACATATATCAATTAACTTAAGGGTCATACATAGGGAATTGGAGGGGGTGCCACGTTGTTTTTTTAAGGCTTCTCCAAAAGAATTGTCCACTTATTCCTTAATTACATGGTTAGTCTTCCACCAAAAATTCACAATTAACCAAATATCGACATAATTGGGAATTATCTCAAATTGCTTAAAATACTACTTACTTTAATCACACTTTATACACCTTACTATCATGGTTATGCGGTACCTTTTATGGTACTAGTCCATATATATCGGGTATTTTAGCTCGAACTGTATTTTATCTCGAAATATCAAACTTCGACAAAATTTATTTTCTTCGATTTGCTTACCCTCTCACCTTCACGAATTTACTCATCACTTATTTGAAATAGAATGCTGCTTATAATCTTAAAATATTCTCGAACTTACGTCGATTAACATACGATGAAACTTTAACTTTCGAAAATGCGGGATGTAACATCTCATTTCCGAGCTTCCATTAATTTATTTATGGTGCACTTTCACGTACGAAAACATGGGGTGTAACATCATTCCCTCCTTTGGAACATTCGTCCTCGAATGTTGACAGATGCACTTATCATTCTCATAACCCATAGATCTTGCGAGTACTTTAATATTCTCCTTTCCATTTAGACAACTATTCTTCGAATACAACCAAAGGCCAGTGCATTCCCCCCTTAAGCCTCTTTCTCACATCACGACTTGTAGCTGGAATCATTCTAACCTCGTAACTATTGCTACCTTTTATCATGTCGCATGTACGACTCTAACTTTGTATGTGCGCCTATGCGATGCTTCTCTCCTCTTTCCTCTAGCTCTTAGCAATTCTCTAGGGATTACTTTGTGAACATATACAAGATTATGTCAAGTTGTTCCTCTGGGCGTTATTGGCTTTACTACGTCTAAGTAGGCCATACTATACCATAATTCTTACTACAATTTATTGTTACTGAGGTCTGCAACCAAACTCCAGGTTACTCTTGTTGCTTATCCTATATGCATAAAGCTAGGTTTTTAACGCTTCTTCATTACTGCTCATCTTAAAAATGATGGTCTAATCTTATCTCGTACTTTGTATATTTTATCCATCAGTTGTCGATTCACCTCAATGTTGATCTACAATCTTCCATTGATAACTTGAAACTTCTTACGTAATATATTGTTACTAGGGATTATGCTGTATCGAGGAATATTTGAAGTGATTTTCATGATCCACTTAGGGGCGATACTGTACTTCAATAATCGTATTTTATAGCACCCCTATGTGATTCACCTCACATTATTTAATTCCGTACAATCCATGCAATCCTCTTCAAATCATTACTTAATCGAAGGCCCAAACGTCATCCTTTATGTATCACAACCATACCCTCATTCCACTACCAGGTCAGCATTCCATTTCTTCTAAATGCTATTAGTCTTAGACTCTCTTGAGTTCGTTCAGGATATAGTGAGCTTTGTATAACTTAGAGAAACCATATGCTCTTCTTGTTTTCATGGGCTTAATCCTGAGGACTTATCCATTTTCGTTACATTCTCACTCGCCTGTTCTTATCCTTACTCCTGTCTTCTAGAACCTTGTCGCTCTATCATACTTTAACTTGCGACCTATACATATCTATTCATACTAATCGCGGCCTTCCTTCAACTTTCTTGAACCATAGATTTCCTTATGTTATTCTGGAACATCAAGCGAGACATCACATCGTCTCTAACTCTTCTTTACTCTCTTGACTAGATCTCTCGATACTTAGAAACCATAGGCTGGAAGGTACGCCACTAACGATGCTGCTATCATTTCTAGATATTGAATCCCAGGTCTTCTAGTCTTCTATTCGAAGCATGGACTATTCACGATCTTATGCCTTTGAGTATCTTGTACGTTGTTCACCTTTACCTTACTTATCTTAAAATCTCGCATCGTATCTTTTATCTCTTTCATGACCTCCCTTCCACATAGGTATAATTCACGTACATAACTTGAAGCTCTATTATAATACTTACACCTCTGGTGCATACACAATCCGGTGGGAGCTTCGTACTGTCTTTTTATGAGGTTGGTACTACCGACTTTATTGTAGGGCCGTCATAGAATATCGTTGTTGTACTATCCCTTTGGTACCTCTGATATTTAGAGTGATCCTGTAATGTTCTCAATCACGATTTCTATAATTTTCTCAGTCCAATAATAAGATTCTTGATTTACTTCGTTGATGTAACTCTTTAGTTTCCTTCTTCTTCTGATCAGCCTTTATGCAGGCTTATGCTACCCCCGATATGCGGTTCATGGTATTAGTTATTATGTTTAACCGTTCATGGGCGCTAAGGAATATACATGATACAATCCTTTAATAATTCAGTCCTTCGTCTATGACATGGACTGAATTCTTTCTTTTAACGTATACAAGAATCTTCTATGGTTGTATATGCTACATGTATAAAACTCCGAACCTTTAAGGGCGTTCATAACGTAACCAACTCTGGATCATGAATCGAATAATTCTTTTTGTTCCATCTCAGCTTTCTTCAAACGTAAGCAATTACTTTTCCTGGTCTTCCTGCCCCCTTTTTTCGTGCATACTTAGCTTATCTTGGTTCCCATGCATATTGGAATTCCATACAACTCATATGATCTTGAATATCACTTCTGATTTTACTTCTCGTTCATTAGCCACAATAGGTACCATTTTCTTATGGAGTGCATACAATGTTGTTGTTAGACTGTTGTTGTAAGACCATTTCCTCCTTAGGTCACCCAACTTAGGTTAAAGCTCCCTTCCTTACCTTTTCAGCTAGTCTTTCATTGTAGTATTTATGGAAGACCCTATGACTCTTGTAAAGCTACGAGCTTATTACATCGTTGTCACGACTCGAATTTCCCACCGTCGGGACCGTGATGGCGCCTAACATTGAACCGCTAGGCAAGCCAATGTTAACGGTTATTCTAACTTGTGTTCTTTATTTTTAATAATTAATAGGTGATATACAAGATCAATATAAATGAACGTGCGGAAGGAATATAATCTAACAACTTAATTACATACAAATACGAAATCCATAATAACAACTCCCAGAATTTGGTGTCACAATTTCACAGACTGTCTATGAATACTACAAATAGAGGTCTGAACAAACAAAGTACTGCTGCCTCAGGAATGCGTAAAGACATGAAGAAAGTAGGATAGAACGTGACGCCAAGGCATGCGAACGCCTACAGGACTACCTCAGTGTCGCCTGATGGACTGAAGGAAGCCACCTAGATTAGTATCCACTGGGTCCTGTACCGGGATCTGCACAACAAAAATTGTGCAGGTGTAGTGTCAGTACAACCGACCCCATGTACTGAGTAAGTGCCGAGCCTAACCTCCGTGAAGTAGTGACGAGGCTGGGACACGACAAATAATATAACCTCTACAGTTTAATAATATATAAAAGAAATAACGGCAGAAAATAAACAGTTAAGTACAAAACGGGGGAAAACATGCTGGGAAAAAAGAGAGGTGGCAATTACTGAAATAATGGGAAAAGGCAACAAATTGAATATCGAAGTAAAAACAGGAATTAACAACACAGAACAAAAAGTAAATAAAAATGGCACGTCATGTCCCCTCGTGCTAAAATATCACAAATACGGCACATAATGTCCCCTCGTGCTAAAATATCATAAACACGGCACTGAATGTCCCCTCGTGGTAAAATATCATACACACGGCACAGAATGTCCCCTCATGCTAAAACATCATAAACACGGCACGGAATGTCCCCTCGTGCTAAATGAGATAAACATGGCACGGAATGCCCCCTCGTGCTAGATAACATAAACATGGCACAGAATGTCCCCTCGTACTAAATAATATAAACATGGCACGGAATGTCCCCACGTGCTAAATAACATAAACATGGCACGGAATGTCCCCTCGTGCTAAAACATCAGGAACAACAGTTTGGCAAGGAAACTCAGCAATACGAAACCATAAACGCAAAGGAACAATCAACATGAATAATACAGTCCCGGCAAGGGACATAACTATAATCAATCCTACACAAGTGTATAATTTAACAAAATATTTCTCATATGATCAAATACTCAACAGTATTCAGAACCAAGAGTTTCCCTCAAATGAATAACTGCCAAATTGATATTAAATCCATAACACAATAAGCCTCAATGAAAATCACATAATTACTAATATTCGACTCACGGGCATGCTTTACCACAACATATAGGTACTCGTCACCTCACCTATACATTGGACATGGAATAAATACGTAGAAAATAAGACTGAACACATATTCCCTCAAGCTAAGGTTAGGCCAAACACTTACCTCGACTCCCACGATTAAAATCAAGCCTTAAGCATCGCTTTTCCTATTGAACCCGACTCCAAATCAATCGTATCTAGACATAATCGACTCAATAACGTCAATAAATGCTAAACAATTCAATTCCAATGCTTAATTATAGACTTCCTAAAATTCTTCCCAAAAATCCAAAAATAGACCCCCGGACTCGCTTGGTCAAAACACTAGGTTCGGACCAAAACTCGATCACCCATTCACCCACGAGCCCCAATATGAAATTTGTTTTGAAATCCGACCCAAAAATGAGGTCTACTTACCAATTAATCAAAAAAGCCCTAACTCTGCCCAAATCCCGAATTTTCTACCATAAAAACCGTAGGATTCTTGATGATAGTTGATGAAAAACATTAGAAAGTTGAAGGAAATGAGTTAATGAACACTTACCTACGATTTGGGAAGAAACTCTCTTGAGAAACTTGCCTTAGGTCTTTTATTTTTATGAAAATTTGAGGAAAAAATGACTGAAGTTCGTTTTTAAAAAAACTTAACTTCTTGACTCTCGCATGTACGATGTTTGGGTCGCACCTGCGATCTCGCAGGTGCGGGAAATTGATCGCACATGCGGAAGAAGGACAGGCCCACAAGGGGCCGTACCTGCGGAATGTTATCCGCTCCTGCGGAACGGCTTCTGCGGAGAAGGGTCTGCATCTGCGAGAGGGACCGCACCAGTGGACACAGAAGCGCACATGCAGTCTCGCACGTGCGGCCCTAGGCTCGCAGATGCGGGCACACTAGAACTGGTGCACCAACAGTGATTTTCCAAGTTCAAACACCCCGAAACCTACCCGAAACTCAACCGAACCCCCGGGGCTCCAAACCAAATATGCACACAACCTCAAAAACATCCTACAGACATATTCGTGCGATCAAATCGCCAAAATAACATCATAAACAATGATTTAAACCCCAAAATCAATGATGTTTCTCAAAACTTCTAAAACTTCAAAATTTGCATTTATGGTCCGGATTACGTCAAATGAATTATGTTCCTTACAAAATTTCACAGATATGACACAAATATTATATCGAACCTATACCGGGCTCCGTAACAAAGAAACGGGCCTGATACCACAGGTTTCACATATAATTACACTTCCAAAAACCTTTTATATTTTCAAAAAATAATTTCTTTCAAAAATTCATTTCTCGGATTCGGGACCTCGGAATTCGATTTCGGGCATACGCCCAAGTCCCATATTTTCCTCCGGACCCTTTGAAACCGTCTAACCACAGGTCCCGGTCCGTTTACCAAAAATATTGACCAAAGTCAAATTTATTCAAATTTCAACTACAAAAATTGCCAGCGGCTTCCTGGCTACACGCCCGGGCTGCACACACAAATCGAGGTAAGATAGAAAGAGGTTTTCACAACATCAAAACACAGAATTACTAAAAATACACGGGATGACCTTTTGGGTCATCACAATTTCCACCACTAAAACAAATGTTCGTCCTCGAACGGGCATAGAAAGGTACCTGAATTGGGGAAAAGATTGGGATTTCGGCTCCACATATCGTACTCGGACTCCCAAGTAGCTTCCTCAACAGGCTGACCTCTCCACTGAATACTGATCGAAGGATTACTCTTCGATCTCAACTGACAAACCTGCCGAGCTAATATGGCTACCAGCTCCTCCTCATAAGTCAAGTCCTTGTCCAACTGGACACTGCTGAAGTCTAGCACATGATATGGAACGACAAGATACTTCCGAAGCATAGATACATGAAACACCAGATGCACGGCTGATAAACTCGGTGGTAAAGAAAGTCTGTAGGCCACCTCTCCTACCTTATCAAGAATCTCAAAGGGACCAATGTACCTAGGTCTCAACTTGCCCTTCTTTCCGAACCTCATCACGCCTTTCATGGGCGACACCCAAAGCAATACCCGGTCCCCTACCATGAATGCCAAATCACGAACCCTGTGGTCTGTATAACTCTTCTACCTGGACCGAGCTTTACGGAGTCTATCCTGAATGATCTTCACCTTATCCAAGGCATCCTATACTATCTCTAAGCCCAACAACCTAGCCTCTCCCGGCTCGAACCACCCGACTGGAGACCGACACCGCCTACCATACAACGCCTCACAAGGATCCATCTGAATGCTCGACCGGTAGCTATTGTTGTAGGCAAACTCAGCTAAAGGCAGAAATTGGTCCCATGAACCTCCAAAGTCAATGACATATGCTCGCAACATATCCTCCAAGATCTGAATAGTACGCTCGGACTGTCCGTCCGTCTAAGGATGAAACACTGTGCTCAACTCAACCCGAGTGCCCAACTCACACTGAAATACTCTCCATAAATGGGAAGTAAACTGAGTACCTCGGCCAGAAATAATGGACACGGGCACACCATGGAGGTGAACAATCTCCTTGATGTAGATTTTTTCCAACCTCTCCGAAAAACACGAAACTGATACCGGAATGAAGTGTGCTGACTTGGTCAGCCTATCCATAATGACCCACACCGCATCGAACATCATCTGAGTCCATGGGAGTCCAACTACGAAATCCATGGTGATATGATCCCACTTTCACTTTAGAATCTCAATCTGCTGCATCAAACCACCGAGTCTCTGGTGCTCATACTTAACTTGCTGACAGTTCAAGCATCGTGCTACATGTTCCACAATATCTTTCTTCATCCTCCGCCACCAATAATGCTGCCGCAAATCCTGGTACATCTTTGCGGCTCCTGGATGAATGAAATACCGGGAACTATGGGTCTTCTGCAATATCAACTCACGAAGTCCATCAACATCAGGCACACAAATACGGTCCTGCATCCTCAGGACTCCATCATCATCAATCGTAACCTAATTGGCACCTCTGTGCCGAACCATACCTAAGGACACATAAATGACGAACATCATACTGCCAGTCCCGAATACGGTCAAATAATGAAGATTGGGCCGCAGTATAAGCCAAAACATTTCCAGTCTTTGAAACATCCCATCTCATGAACCGGTTGGCTAAATCCTGAACATCTAAAGCAAACGGACGCTCCCCGACCAGTATATAAGCAAGACTTCCCATACTGGCTGACTTACGGATCAAAGCATCGGCCACTACATTGGCCTTCCCCGGATGATAAAAGATGGTAACGTCATAGTCTTTCAACAGCTCTAACCATCTTCTCTGCCTCATATTCAACTCTTTTTGCTTGAATAGATATTGCAAACTCTTATGATCTGTGAACACCTCACAAACAATGTCTCCAAATCTTCAACGCGTGGACAATGGCTGCTAACTCTAAATCATGAACTGGATAGTTCTTCTCATGAATCTTCAACTCACGTAAAGCATAAGCTATAACCTTGCCATCCTGCATCAACACTGCACCAAGTCCAACCCGTGAAGCATCACAATACACGATATATGGCCCTGAACCTGTGGGCAAAACTAACACCGATTCCATGGTCAATGTCTTGAGCTTCTGAAAGCTCGCCTCACACTCATCTGACCACCTGGACTGGGCACCCTTCTAAGTCAACTTGGTCATCGGGGCTGCAATAGATGAAAAACCCTCCCCAAACCGACGATAATAACCTGCTAAGCCCAAGAAACTCCGAATCTCCGTAGTTGAGGTGGGTCTAGGCCAATATCTCACTGCTAAAATCTTCTTTTGATCCACCTGAATACCCTCGGCCGACACAACATGGCCCAGAAATGCAACCGAACTCACACTTCAAAAATTTGGCATACAACTGACTGTCCTTCAAAGTCTGAAGGACGACTCGAAGGTGCTGCTCATGCTCCTCCCGACTGAAGGAGTAAGCCAAAATATCGTAAATGAAGACAATCACGAACAAATCCAAATAAGGCCCGAACACTCGGTTCATCAACTCCATAAAGGCAGCTGGGGCATTTGTCAACCCAAACGACATCACCAAGAACTCATAATGACCATACCGAGTGCGAAAGGCTGTATTAGGGACATCAGATGCCCAAATCCTTAACTGATGGTAGCCAGATCTCAAGTCAATCTTGGAAAATATTATGGCACCCTGAAGCTGGTCGAATAAATCAACAATCCTCCAGGGGATACTTATTCTTGATAGTAATCTTGTTAAATTGCTGGTAGTCAATACACATTCTCATTGTGCCATCTTTCTTATTAACAAACAACACGGGCGCACCCCAAGGAGAAACACTAGGCCTAATAAAGCCTTTACCAAGTAAGTCGTGTGACTGATCCTTCAACTCCTTTAGCTCTGGTGGGGCCATACGATATGGCAGGGTAGATATGGGCTGAGTGCCAGGAGCCAAATCAATGCAAAAGTCAATATCCCTATCGGGTGGCATACCCGGCAGTTCATCAGGGAATACCTCTAGAAACTCACGAACAATGGGCACAAACTCCATAGGAGGAACCTCGGCACTAGAATCACGAACATAAGCCAAATAGTCTAAACAACCCTTCTCGACCATGCGCCGAGCCTTCATATATGAGATAACCCTGCCGGAGGAATGACTAGAAGTCCCCCTCCACTCCAATCGAGGTACTCCCGGTAAGGCCAAAGTCACAGTCTTGGCATGGCAGTCCAGAATAGCATGATAGGGAGATAACCAATCCATCCCCAAAATGACATCGAAATCAACCATATCAAGAAGTAAAAGATCTACACGAGTCTCAAGACCACCAATAACCACTATGCATGAACGGTAGACTCGATCTACCACAATAGAGTCACTCACCGGTGTAGATACATATACATGAGTACTCAGGGAATCACGAGGCATAATCAGATAAGGGGCAAAATATGAGGACATGTAGAAAAATGTAGACTACGGACCAAACAAAACCGAAGCATCTCTGCTGGAAACTGAAACCATACCTGTAATGACAACATCAGAGGCCTCATCCTCAGGTCTGGTAGGAATAGCATAGCATCGGGGCTGAGCCCCACCAATTTGAACATCCCTGGGTCGACCCACTACGGGCTGACCTCTACCTCTCATACCCTGTCCTCCACCTCTAGTTGTCTGGCCTCCACTCTAACACCTCGACCTCTACCCCTAGCCGGCTGAAAGGGTGGGGGTGCACCTGGTGCGGGAATCATAGCACGGTAACCCTGATGCTGAGAACCACTAGAAGCTCGAGGGAAAAACCTGGAAATGTGCCCTGGAACACCACAAGTGTAACAAGATCTCTACTGTTGGGATTGCTGACCCTGAAACTGTCCCTGTCAACCAGAATACCCACTCTGAAAGCTTTGAAGCGGTGGTGCACTGATAGGAGATGGTGGTGCACTGCGAGATACCTGAAGGGCTGACTGGATTGGTCAGGGAGGATGACCTCTGCCAAAAGAATCTTTGCCTCCAGATGAGGCACCACTGAATCGACCAAAATGACGAGTCCTCTTGTCAGACCCCTGACCACTGCCCTGTGATAAGACAATCTCAATCCGCCTGGCCACATTGGCCGCCTCCTGAAATGAAATATCAATACCTGTCTCTCTGGCCATCTGTAGCCTTATCGACTGAGCTATCCCTCAATAAACCTCCTCACCTTCTCTCGGTCGGTGGGGAGTATCATGATAACATGTCGGGCCAAGGTGATGAACCAGGTCTCATATTGTGTAACTGTCATAGAGCCCTGCTGGAGACGCTCAAACTGCCTCTGAAGATCCTCTCTCTGGGTAACTGGTAGAAACTTCTCCAAGAACAACTCGGATAACTGAGCCCAAGACAAAGGTGAAGATCTAGCTTGTCTGGTTAAGCAATAGTCCCCCCACCAAGTCTTGGCGGTACCAGCAAGACGGAATGTAGCAAAGTCGACCCCGTTGGTCTCCACGATCCCCATGTTCCGAAGAACCTCATAGAAATTGTCAAAGAAATCTTGGGGTTCCTCTGATGGTGCACCAGTGAAAGTAGTTGGAAATGACTTGGTGAAACGATCAAATCTCCACAAAGCATCGGCAGACATAGCTGCTCCCTCAACTGCCTGTGCCACAATACCCGGCTGAGCTACTCCAGCTGTCTGGGGTGCTGGAGTCTGGAACTGAGAAGCTAACTGCTCTCTTGTACGGGTAGCAGGAGTCTAGGCCCCTCCCCCACCCTGAGAGACGGCTGGCGCTGTAGGAAGTATACCGGCTTGAGCTACGCTCTCCATAAGGCCCACTAAGCAGACCAGAGCATTCTGAAGTACCGGGGTGGCAATGAACCACTCTGGGACCTGAGCTGGTCAAACCAGAACCGTCTGAGCAGGAACCTCACCGGCAAAGTCTACCTGTGGGTCCTCTACTGGGGTTGCTGCTCTAGGCTGAGCCCTAACCCTACCTCGGTCTCTAACACGGCTTCAGCCCCTCGTAGGAGCTGCAACTGGAGGATCGGGCTGCTGATCGGTAGATTAGGAAGCACGCGTTCTCTCCATCTATGAGAGAATATAATAGAAACTCAATTAGCATTTAGAATTCAAATCGCACGACAGAGAAGAATAGATGTGAAGTTATTCCTAACTTTGCAGCCTCTGGGGGATAAGTACAGACGTCTCCGTACCGATCCCTCAGACTCTACAAGCTTCTCCGTGAATTGTGAGACCTAGGCAACCTAGAGCTTGATACCAACTTGTCACGACCCGAATTTCCAAGCGTCGGGACCGTGATGGCGCCTAACATTGAACCGCTAGGCAAGCCAACGTTACCGGTTATTCTAACTTGTTTTCTTTATTTTTAACAATTAATAGGTGATATACAAGATCAGTATAAATGAAAGTGCAGAAGGAATAGAATCTAAAAACTTAATTACATACAAATACGAAATCCATAATAACAACTCCCAAAATTTGGTTTCACAATTTCACGGACTATCTATGAATACTACAAATAGAGGTCTGAACAAACAAAGTACTATTGCCTCAGAAATGCGTAAAGACGGGAATAAAGTAGGATAGAAGGTGACGCCAAGGCCTGCGGACTACCTCAGTGTCGCCTGATGGACTGAAGGAAGCCACCTAGATCAGTATCCACTGGGTCATGTATCGGGATCTGCACAACAAAAATTGTGCAGGTGTAGTATCAGTACAACTAACACCATGTACTGAGTAAGTGCCGAGCCTAACCTCGGCGAAGTAGTAACGAGGCTACGACATGACAAATAATATAACCTCTGCAGTTTAATAATATATAAAATAAATAACGGCAGAAAATAAATAGTTAAGCACAAAATGGAGGAAAACATGCTAGGAAAAAAGGGGGTGGCAATTACTGAAATAATGGGACAAGGCAACTATTTGAATATCGAAGTAACAACAGGAATTAACAACACAGAACAACAAGTAAATAACAACGACACGGTATGTCCCCTCGTGCTAAAATATCACAAACACGGCACGGAATGTCCCCTCGTGCTAAAATATCATAAACACGGCACGGAATGTCCCCTCGTGCTAAAGTATCATACACACGGCACAGAATGTCCCTTCGTGCTAAAACATCATAAACACGGCACGGAATGTCCCCTCGTGCAAAATGACATAAACATGGCATGAAATGTCCCCTCGTGCTAGATTACATAAACATGACATGGAGTGTCCCTTCGTGCTAAATAATTTAAACATGGCACGGAATGTCCCCTCGTGATAAAACATCAGGAACAACAGTTTGGCAAGGAAAATCAGCAATAAGAAACCATAAACGCAAAGAAACAATCAACAGGAATAATACCGTCCCGACAAGGGACATAGCTATAACCAATCCTACACAAGTGTATAATTTAACAAAATATTTCTCAACTGATCAAATACTCAACAATATTCACAACCAAGAGTTTTCCTCAAATGAATAACTGCCAAATTGATATTAAATCCATAACATAATAAACCTCTATGAAAATCACATAATTACTTATATTCGACTCACGGGCATGCTTGACCACAACATATAGGTACTCGTCACCTCACCTATACATTGGACATGGAATAAACACGTAGCAAATAAGACTCAACACCTATTCCCTCAAGATAAGGTTAGGCCAAACACTTACCTTGACTCCCACGATAAAAATCAAGCCTCAAGCACCGCTTTTCCTTTTGAACCCGACTCCAAATAAGATTAGGCCCATACCCCCACCAGACTCGACTATTTAACACCAATAATTAGCAAGAAGCATTTTGTTCTCCAAATAAATGCACAGAGCGTGAGGGTGTCCGTTTGGGCTCTAGGGAAACCCAGTAGACTTTGGACAAGGCTATCTTAAAGGCTATTGTGCGGACAACACGTTAACCTGGATAAGTTTGACCATGATGCATGCAACAGTATAACGGAGTAAGGTTTCTATGGGATTTTAGACTGGTACACTTGATCAGACAACTCAAGGGGGAAGGCACGGAACTATCGAATGCACCGCTGATTGACTAGTTTTATCGCAAATACGCCTTTCCGAATTTAAGGGGTAATAATATAGGAAGAGAGGAATCACTCATTCTAAGCGTTGCTATAGTATTTTGTTTGGCACGAGTGGAGTATGAATGTTGAGCATGATATGCAATAAATAAGCATTTAAATAGATAGTCATGTATTTGCATGTTGAGAAAAGCGGTAAATACAACAATTATGATTGAAAGTAAGTACAAAAAGAAAACAAAGAGACATGTTAGTTTTGTTTATGCGAAATAAATACCTTAAACAAGTATACAATTAATGGTATGTAACAAAGGAGAGGAAAGATGCGAGTATTAAAAAAATTAAAGGTACAAATTCACGGAACAATTTGTAATGGTAAAAGCCTAGGGATATCCCCAGCAGAGTCGCCATGCTGTCGCGCCCCCTTTTTCCTTTAAGTAGAGATTGGGTTTATGACATTCTGACAACTCCTTTTAAAGGAACATGTTTAAAAGAAGAGTCGCCACCTAACGATTTTTAAGGTGCGTTAGGGCACCTAGATGTTACGCCCTGCACTATTACATCGATATTACGTCCCGTAGTATTATATCACGATGATGTTACACTTCGCAGTATTATATTACAACGATGTTGCACCATGTAGTATTATACGTGAAATTATCGTAAGATAATTGGTTTCGGTTCAAGGACAAGATTATTTGAAGATTATAAGCATTATGCTATTTCAAGCAACTGATGAGTAAATTCGTGAAGGTGATAGGGGAAGCAACTCAAAGAAAATGAATTTTCGTCAAAGTTTGACATGTTGGGATAAAATACGGCCCGAGCTAAAATACTCAATATTTATGGACTAGTTCCATACAAGGTACCACATGGCCATGATAATAAGGTATATAAGGTGTGTTAAAAATAAATAGTATTTTAAGTAATTTCAGATAATTCTTAATTATGTGGATAAAGATATCTTTGGGGCTGCCACATGGCATTAAGCCAAGTCAAGTGGCACCAATATGCATGGTGAGTCAATAGACCTAAGTTGCCACGTAATGTTCTTTTGGATAACTACCTTAGTTTGTGTCTTAATTTGGGAATGTGAATTAGAGACCAGCAATGATTATCCAAGCTCATGTATAAAGAGATTAAGCAACTTTAATCCATCATCTAACATATATCAGCAACATATATCCATAAAGCTAAACTCATGTAGCAGCAACATATATCCAAACGGTAAGGATGCAAAATTTTCTGAAAAAAGCTTAAACAAAGGCTTAGAAAAGAAATGATTGAGATCATAAACGACCAACAACGTTGGATGCAAAATTTGCTTCTATAGTTTCTTACTTGATAACGTTGCTAGAAAAGACCAACAACATTGGATTTTCTAACGGAGGAAATCCCAACAACTGAATTCATATGAATTTCATAACGCTACAGCAGTGTGAGACACAATTCGGAGGGAGCACGGTACAATCTTAATCAAGAATATTATACGGAGTTTTTCCCTATTTCGATCCGCCGTTATGTGTTCTTCGCAAAAGACGTGTGTTGGAGGAAATTGTCAAGAGAATCGGTTCAGGTATGTTAAGGCCATCCCTTCTTTCTTTTGGCATTGTCCAAATTATACTGAAGAAACGAGCAAATACACAGTTTCTATAACTTACTCTATTCATAGAAATAGTAGGGGTGTCTATATTCTTGATTCCCCATAAGAATTATTATTATTTTCTGTTCATGGGTCTTAGAATAACACGCAGTTGGAAAAGTTTATCCGGAAGGAATATTGAGATTATTACGTACTTTTCATGCATTTCATACATGTGCATTGACCCATGACCAGATGGTGTTATATACGCGTATATATGTAAATATTTGTATATGGGATATGGGAAAAGGTTATGGCGTTATATACGCACCACCATCTGATCAGCTGGTATATGATGATGATGTTGCCCACAG